>JAQHUG010000094.1:3301124-3350355 GCA_028555095.1 Dicrostonyx torquatus | reverse complement strand
AGGGCGGTGGGGTAGTGGGGGAGTGGGAGGGCCGGGAACAAGGGGAGTAAATGTAAATTTTTCTTTTAACAATAAAAAAACCCAAAAAACTACATGTTCTTTTACATATGTGGATGCTAGATTTGAATGTGTTTAAATTGGAGTACTAATAAAAATCAGAAAAGGAATAATAGGCAATGGGGTGGAGGTTTCAAGGGAAAATTGATAGAACACAGGTGATATGAAGAGGAGAAGAAGAGTAATATAAAGGGTAGGGTTAACTAGAGGAGGAAGAGGAGGGTAGGGTAAAAGAGGGGGTATGAGGAAGATAACTAACACTAACGAGTTTTGGAAATGCCATGTGGAAACCTACTACCATAGAAGCCTCTTAAAATATGTACTTGTACATAAATAAAATCACTTTAAATGGAGTTACCTTATAATGAAGGGACACTGTCCTTCCTAGATAATTCCATCTAATCAAATATAAAAGCCAGTTCTAGATATGGGTTACCTCTTTTCAAGTATTTTTTTTATTGGAGTCCCATATTCCATCGCCATGTTACAAGCTATTGTCATTATTCTTGGTCACCCTCTAGAACTTGATGGAAAGACCCTACTGTTAAAGATACCACATATCTGAGTCATGGGACATAGAGAAATCAGGCCGGTAAAAATTTGAAAGCTTCATCCCTATTGGGTATATTTCAAAGTTCTAGAAGGTTCTATGCATACTACCAAAAGAAAAAAGAAGTTAACAATTTACCCAGTTGTGAACCGCTAATAGCTACAAAAATGATAGACCTAATAAATACACCCATTGGTATAATAGTGCACAAATAATATGGGAATAATTAGCTACATTCTAATTGGAACCTTGTCAGTTTTTCAGAGTGTTCAAAAGCTTAAAATATACAGCTTTTTGTTTTGAACTGGAAAAATGGCTTAGTAGGAAAAAAGGGGCTTGTTGTCAAGCCTGAAGACCTCAGTTTGATTTATAGGACCCACATGGTAGAAGGAGAGAACTGGATCTTTCAAGTTGTCCTCTTATCTACACAGGTGCATCTTGGCATGAGCACACCCACACATATACACATATATATCCTGCATGCAAACACATATTATGCACACACAAATAAATAGAAAAATAAGTAATGCTATATAATTACTTTAAAATATCCAATTTTCTTCTCCCCAAGTCACCCATCCTGCAGACACCGAGTATGCGAATCTGAACAACACATATTCATTTTGCTATCATAATTGCATATCTCCTATTTTCCTTGCCCATGCCTTCCTTGTATAAGACAAGACTCAAAGTAAAGTTCTCTGACCCAAATAAGATAAAATAAAACATCACAACTGAAAATATCAGCTGTTGCATGTGAATTATCCTTGTTCCAGGAGAGCATGGGGGCAGTGAATCAAATGGTAAATTTCTGAAACATTTATGATTAACTTCTGGGCCTGTGCTGCATGCTCAGCAGAGAAGCCAAGGTCACTCAGATTCTGTACCCCTTTACGTCCAGCAAAGCATCACATGAATCTAAAATGTAACTTTAGTAAAGCAACACGAATGCTTGATTTAAAAATAATGTATAATTTTATCATCCCCAAAAGGTAAACATCCAAAACAGTGTTGAAAGCTTAGAATTTAATAGTTAAAAAACAACACAGTCAGACATAAGGGAAGCATAAAGAGAAAATACAAGAGAATGTAGCCTCTTCAGAAAGTGGTGTGTTTTCTCAAAAACCTAGAAATTAGAACTACCATATGACCCAGCTATGCCACATTAACGCATATTATAAACACTTTGCATTCTTCTGCCTGGATACTTACACATCCATGTTCAATGCTGCTTTAGTCATAATAACTAAGAAATAAAATAAAATCAGCCTAGATGTCTGTCAACCAGCAAGTGATCAATGAAAATGAGATACATGTATACAATAGAATTTTGTTCAATTGGAAAGAAAAATCAAATTAAGCAATATGCAGCTAGCTGGGCAGTGGTGGCGCATTGGTTTTGATAAAGGCTTAACTGTGTGAATATACAGAAGAGACATTTAATTGGGCATTTTAAATTGGTACTTTGTTATATAAATTTTATATTGTTACAACTGTCAGAAAGCCAGCATGCCTTTCAACACAAATATGAAAACTTATCATCTGTGTTTTTCTAAGTAGAGAAAAGAAGATGAGAAAACATAAGCTCTATACCCTGGATGTGTAAGAAGATGTAGAGTCATAGAAGGATCTCTTTGTTATCTCCACAAGCACCAATCCTCCTTCAGCATATTTGGTTGAACCCTGTCTGTTTCGCTTAACCCATCAGTGTCAATGATCAATTTCAGAAAAAATAAAATGTCCACTCTTAATGGCTATAACTATAAGCCCTGTGTCAAAGGCCAAGAGTTCTAAACATCAGGAGGGGGTATTTGCCAGCTTGTGTTTCTTTTCTTTGGTTTTCTTTCACAGCAAATTTTTTATTAAATGAATAAAATGTAAGAGACAATAGTCTCAATGCACAAGCTGTTGATACTTGAACACAATTTTGTGGCCTTGTCTATGTACACATTCAATATGGCAGCTCTTTCATAAGCACAGGGATAAACAGGTTCATTAGACATTAGATAGTAATTAGAACAAATATTTGATGACTCTTTTTGAAACCTACATAAAATAGTCGTTTAAATAAACTGCTATTACTAATTTTCATAGGGTGAAAAATCCAAGAGTACCTTGAGGGCCTAAAACAAAACCCCAGTGAAACTATACAGCCCAAAATATCTATAATCTCGTTCTTTTGGAAACTTCATGATATGTAGTCATGAAAGCATACTTATTTCTCTTTCCAAAGAAATAATACTTTTGTAACATGTATAATATGTCTCAAGGCTATATTGTCTGTGAAATAGCTAAAGTATATACTTTCTGTGTATATACCCGCATGCATTGTCTACTATTTTCATTGTTTCCATGACTCTTCCCGTAACTCTGTTTCTGGAAAAAAAAATTCTTTGTTTTATTTTTTGTTCTTCATCTAAAACTTAGCCAGTAAGTTTTATTATAAGTGGGGTTATTCTTAACAAAATAGACTGTGCAATAGTTTTCTGTGCAGACAAACATAAACCAGATAAACAGACAAGAGTGAAGCAACATACCTCAAAGTTTTAAAGTTACTACAAGTGTAAATAATACCAGAAATCATTATAATTCTGAGATGCAATGTGTGTTTCCTTATTCTCTTCAGTCCAATTTTGACTGGAAATATGGTGGTTTTTTATATTATTTAAGTCATGTTATTTTAACCTTTTTCAGTTATATCAGTATAGTATATATATTTGGAATCTTTGGAATTCCTTAATGCCTTCCTTCACATACTCAACCACAACCATCCCATTTCTTCATTAAAAAGTATCACAATTGAACTAGGAATGGTGGCTGATACCTATAATCTCATCACTTGGGAAGCTGTGGAAGAAGAATTTCTATAAGTTCAAAGTCAACTTTGGAAATCAAGTGAGTTCAAGTCTCAACAAAACAAAAACAAGCATAAAACAAACAAAAATTACTATTATAGGTATATTTGAATGGTATAACACTTACTTAGAATAGCTCAGGCACTAGGTTTGGTCTCTAGACCAAAACAGCAACAACAAAACATTTACAACATTTGCAATATATATGCATACCAGAACAAAACAAAATAAAATACAAAAGAATAAAATTAACAAAGGGAAACACCTACATCCCTGAAAATTTAAGGCACTGAAGATGCTAAATCACCTCATGTTTATCGATTTTAAGAGTTAATGTTGAAAAATGGCCACCATACCAAATAAGTCTACAGGTTTAAGTCAAGACCAACAAAAATATTTCATAGCATTTGTTCATCATCATAAAAATTTCTTAACAGTCAGAAAAAAATCTCAAAAGTTTGTATGAGAACACAAAAGAGCAAAGAAATCAATGCAATCCTGAACAAAAACTAAATGCTATATAAGGTATCACCATAACTTATTTCAAATTATACTGTAGAATCACAGTAGTAAAGAGAGCACGACACAAAAATCAACATTATGGAAAACTCAGATATAACTCTACAGAATTACAGCTACCCAATCTTTCACACTGATGCCAAAACTATACATTGGAGAAAAGACAGTATCTTCAACAAATGCCTAGAAAGTTTCATTGCATCATGCATAAGAATGAAAGTGGGTCCTTAACTCTCAACCTGCAAATATAATTCAATTGTAAATGAATAAAGGACCTCAACATAAGACCTAATGCTATAAATTAACATTTGGTGGGAAAAGTCTAGACAATAGTCCAACTTGTGGTCATAGATAAGGACATTTTAAATAGCTCTACAGTACAGCAGGAACTAAGACAATTTACAAATGGGATTTTGTGAAACTAAAAGATTTTTCCAATAGAGGAAAGCGTCACTTGAGTGAAGATATAGACCAAAGAACAGATGAGCTATACCACTGAAAGGAAATTAATGTCTAGAATATATGAAAAAATAAAAACAGAACAAAAAATCAAGAAAACAACCTAATTTTAAAAGTGGACTGTGAAACTGAACAAAAAAAAATCACAGAAGAAGAAATACAAATAATACAAACTTTAGAATGTGTTCCATTACTTCAGCTACCAGGGAAACACAGATTAAAACTACCTTCAGATTCCCTTTGACTCCAAACAGAACTGCCATTATCAGGAGCACAAAAGAAACAATCCTGCTGTGGGTACTCGCTCAATAAGAGGGAATTTAACTGATATGATAAACATCCTTGGCCAGTGAAGCTATGAATCTTAAAGAACAGACAACTGCCACCTTCTTAAACCAGTATAATTCCCAATTGTATTTTAAATATTTTTCATTATAATCACAGATCTATGAGGCCCTTACATATTATCAAAGAAGTTTCTTTTTGCAGCACTTGAAAATCATTATGGGGATCCACGACTGGCAAAAGCAAAGAACAACTAACCTTGGGGTACTCAACTCCAGTTGGTATATCCACAACACAACCACTACACTTGAGGCTCAGGGAATCCTATGGAAGGGTGATGTGACCCCTCTTTATGCTGTAAATATAATTGGTTAATAAGGAAACTGGCTTTGCCTGATAGGATAGAACAGAGCTAAGTGGGGAAAACTAAACTGAACTCTGAAAGAAGGAAAGCAGAGCCATAGAGAAGCCATGGAGCCACTGCTGGAGACAGATGTGTTGAAACTTTGCTGGTAGGCCACGACCTCGTGGTGATGTGCAGATTAATGGAGATGGGTTAAATTAAGATGTGAGAGTTAGCAAATAAGAAGCTAGAGATAATGAACCAAGCAGTGATTTAAATAATATATTTTCTCTGTGGTTATTTCAGGACTGAGCAGCCGGGAACTAACTGGCAGCCTCCTTCCAACAGAAGCGGAGGCGGAGATAGAAACATTGTAAGAGCTAAAGTAATAGAAAGTGACACTATGTCTTCTGTATGTGACAGGGAATTTGCACACATGAAATCTCAACAATATGGCTGGCTAAATAAGACCTGAACAATGACCACACCTGGTAGTATGCCAATATACATTGTGGGATACTCACAAGGCTCCACTTCTAAATAAGGTGATGCACAATTAATAGTAACTCAGAAAGAGAAATTGGGGTTCAACCTGAAGGTCAGAAAAGCAAAATAGCCAGCCACTGGCTCTAACCTCAGTCCAAAAATGGCGGTCCTACCTCCCAGAATCTCAGAATATGACTGTGACAGAAAGCTGCCTCCTCCCATATTGTAATTCTAGGATCAAAGGCATGCACCCCTGGGATTAAAGGCATGCACCCTTGGGATTAAAGGCATGCACTGCCTGGTTTCTATGGCAACTAGTGTAATTACTGGAATCAAAGGTGTGTGGTACCATTGTTTGGTTTACAAGGCTGAGCAGTGGGACTGTTATACTCTCTGATCTCCAGGCAAGCTTTATTTGTTAAAATACCAATGAAATGCCACTACAATGAGGAGCTTAGACCATTGAGAGAGGGAGAATCCATCTTTCCCAGGGATGAGCTTCCCTATTTGTTTTCTAATCCCAACTGGTCAAACCTAAATATATATGAACATTATTCAATGGCTTCAGATGGTTGTGTATGTATATACATAAATAAGAGACAATGAAATGAATTACAGAAGGAATGGGAATAGGTACATGATATGAATTGAAAGGAAAGGAGAAAGTGAAGGAAATGATATAACTATAGTATTCATATATGAAATTCTCAAAAAATAAATAAAAAAATTAAAATGTGATACATACATGCAGTGAAATATTACTGAGATGTAAAAAGTATGAAATCATGAAAATTTTAGTTAATGTGGGGATCTGGTAAATAATACACTAGTGAGGTCATGTAGGCCCCCAAAGATAAATGTCATATGTGGGTAATAGCTTCAAACATGTTGTTTTATGTGTTTCACCTGGAGTACACCTGGAAGCCAGAAATTAGAAAATGATCATTGTGTAGAGAATGAATTAAGGGAGCAAGGATAACAGAATACAGATAAATAAAAATAAAGAAGAAAAATACATAGGGGTGAGGTCAAAAGTTTCAAGCAGGTAGTGGTGTGATGGAAGTGGAGAAATTAGGTGATATTGGAGGAGTTAACCAAAACAAATTGTTCATGAAGAAGACCCATAGAAATGTAAGATTTGCAACCAAAGTGGTAAGTATAAGGGGCTAGAACAATGGTATATGAAAGAATGGGGGGATCCTGGGAGCTAAAGGCTTATAACAGGGTAGCGACAGGAGATAATGGAAAGGATCACAAAAGGGGTATGATGAAACAATGCTAAAGATGTATGGAGAAGACTTATGAAGATTCACTCATTCATCAGCTAATGAAAAGTAAGAAAATGATGTTTGAACTGTGTCCATCATATTGTACAATGAGTATAACAACCAAGGAACTACTGCTTATTACTTATAAGGAGCTAATAAAAGCTTTCCTGAACTTTGTCAGTATTTCTTTCTTTTTTTTTTGACCTTTCTGCTTCTCACATTTTGGGTTTCTTATCCCTTTTTTAAGATTATAATATAACTATAACATTTCTCCCTTCACTTAACTCTCTACAAATTTTTCCATATACCACTTCATGCTCCCCTCTAAATTCATAGTCTCTTTTTGCATTCAGATACGATATATTCCCAAATATAACATCTAGTATTGCTTTTATGTGTGTTTTCAGAGCTGAGTGTTTGACACTGGGCAACCAACTGAAGCAAATCACAAATACTTCTTTAGTATTCCTACACTGTTGCCTCCATTGAAGACTGTTTCATTGTCAACCTTGAAAATGTATTCATTCTTGTCCCATATTTTACACCCTTAGATACCTTTTCTTTCTCCTCTACATATTGTCCCAGAGTCTATAAAAATACTTTAAGTGCATTTAGCAGAAAATACATTTTCTGTTCAAATATTTCAGATAAAAAACAGCGATAATTTTCCTTTATGTTTCTTAATGATATAAGGCACAAATTGTCATGCCTACCTGAAGAAAGAAATTGTGGTCTCTTCCTTTACTTGAATCACGTATATTATTTCCCTGTAATTTGTCTTATAAAGGCTGAGAAATTAGAAGAAATCTAAGAAGGGCTACATCTGATTCAAGCTTTCTTAGACTCAACACTGTTGCCAAAGTTAATAGGATCACAGACTAAAATTTTACTACAAATCTGAGAGTCAGTGGACTAAAATATGATGATAATCATTTCCTTAAGCTGCATTGCTATTTGACATATAGGGCTTTAGCAAATTAAAGGTTGGTTATAAGCTAAAACTGAGAACATAGAACATGTACATTTTCAAACTAGCCTAACAGAACATTAGGGCACTTGAGCAGTTTTCCATTTTGACAAAAATGTATTTTCAGAAGTATACATCTTAGGAAAAATATATAAATGTCTTTGTCATTTGGGAGAGTGGGATAAAAAGGGAATGGAGAGTCAAGTGTAATTTCCAGTAAAAGTCAGAGACATAAATTTTGCGAAGATAGACTAGAAAAGAAACACACTCAGTCATTAGTATTTTTTAGACTATTCTCTATGGGTGGTGTCTCATAGGACTGCCACAGCTAAAGTGAAGTAAGCTGCCACTTAAAATAGTAATGTTCTAATCAAATGGCAGGGAACTTAGAAATTGTCAGCTCCCATCTTCTCTACAATTTAATCATTTTTCTAAGAAGGTAAGAAGTAGAGCCGAGAGCATGTAAGTGATTTTCTATACTTTCTCAACAGCCATAAGATTCAGAGCAATGTTGACTTAGAAAGTGTGTGTTTAAATGACTTTGCAATAAATTATAAAAGTGGAGTACTTATATTAATCATAAGAAGTTCTAGGTCTAATTAATTATAATTTCCAAAACTTTATAAAGGAATTCTTTCAATGTTTTTTATATTAAGACCTGATAATGTGACATAATAGCTATGTGACACTAGGAAGGTCTCTCTTTCAATCTGGACCTCAATGATCCCTATGTATAAAGAGTGTTGGATACCATCAAGGATAGCTGAAAATGATCCTCAGTCTACATACCCTGTGAGGTATCTTGCAGCTGTTTTTGAAACAGGATATAACTAGGTAACCCAGGTTGGCTTTAAATTTGAGACTATCTTGCTTCAGCTCCCCCTAATGCTGTGATTGCAGCAAGCATGTTTCAGCATGCCAGACTGCTTGCTTACTTCGGCTGATTAGAAAGAAAATGGAAAAAAATAAAAAAAGAAAGAAAATGGAAATTGTGTATCAAATGAAAGCTTGTATTCAGAAGATCCTGAGAAAATGTCCAAAGTCAGGAGTTGAACGGGAACTTTAAAAGCCAACCACTCAAACACTATATAATGTTTTAGATAACCCACCCATCTGTGCCAGATCTACTGTCCTCAAATGGAGAAACATGAAGATATTCAGAACAAATATAACTGTTGACGTAAATGTCAGAAGAACAAAGATAAATAAACATCAATACAGGAACTAAAGCAGGTTCATCTATTTTTATTCCACCTTGCCAACGCAAAGCTAAATTATCTAAGGGTAAAAGTTTCACAAGTACGTTCTGGAGTGCTTTATTTGAAGCGTTTTCGTTGTTTCTGTTTGCTTTACGTTAGCTTGAATATTGTTCTCTGAAAATATAGACACTTCATTTGAATGACTTTCTGCTTTGCAGAAAAGGTAGTCTCAGATAGCAGAGTCTAGGGTTCATCACCAGACTTACATAAATCATATAACCAATAACTGTAGGAAAACAGTGATGTGCTAGGCTCTGACTCTCACTCTTTTTTAAAAAAAATAAATAGATTTCTTTACTTATTTTACATCCCAAATCCTGACCACAGTTTCCCCTCACTCCACTCCTCCTAGTTCCTCCCCCACTGTCTCTGGTATATCAACTTGCAGTAAGACTAAGCACCTCCCCATGTACTAAGGCTGAGCAATGCAACCAAGTATGAGAAGTAGGGTCCCAAAAGCCAGTGAAAGAGTCTGAGACAGTCCCTGTTCTCGCTGTTAGGAGTACCACAAGAGGACCAAGCTAGACAGACAGCTGTCATATATATGGGGTGTGTGTGCCTAAGTTAGATCCATGCAGGTTCCTTGCTTATTGGTTGATTCACACCTCTGTAAGCCCCTATGAACTCAGGTTAATTGATTCTATGCCACTCTCATTCTTTTACAGTCTGGTGGCAGCACCATAATCAAATGAATTCATCTCTCTGGGTCTCAGTTTCTTCTTCCCTAATTTTATATTTTTATTGATTGCTACCTCTTGGTAGCAGCGACCTGGGCTGTTGTGAGTATGAATCACAACATGTCAGAGTGCTTTGCTTGTGGATAAAGAGTTTTTCCATAAAAAAGCTAGGGTGGTCCTAAAAAGGCATTTTAGTCACAATAGCACAATTTTGAGAGTGATGAGTTGCATGTTTCCCTGTTTTTAACTAGCATGTTGAGTTAAGCAAATACATTGCAGGGGTTCATGCCAGGGAAGTGATTATCTGATAGACCGGTTGGATTACTTTCCTTCCTCAAGGCTTGTCTTGCAGTCTAGTGAACTGTTTACAACCTCAAATCCATAGTTCCACATACTAATAAAACAGGAAAGAATGATAGTTCACAGAAAAATACACTAAAATCCAAGAAGCTGTCTTGTCTCTTATAGAATTTTAAAATCGAAGGCTCCATCAATATGAGGGTCAATACCTAGGACCTCCACTCAGAGCATATTAAAAGTATCTTATTGTTTTAATGTGATTTTTAACATGCACAATTACTGTGATTGTAGTTTTCACAGTCAAATTAAAATATAGAGATCAGTACAGACAAAGAAAATATGGAAGTCATAATAGTTATAACTTAAATGTTCCCTGACAGAAAACAAGCTACTTTACACCATGGATCCATCTCAGAAAAGTGTCCTGTACTCCTCAGAACAATAATAAGCCCTCAACTGCTTGACTTGAAAAGTAAGGTAGATTCCCCAGCTCCATCCATCTTGGCTCTGGTTTTTGCATTGTTTTAGTAATCAAAGGAAGTTATGAAATTCTGCTTTTATAAAATGATACAGAGAGTAAACTCTTTCAATTGTATGTAAATAGTTTGTCTAATATATTTGTGATTATATTTTTCAATATTCTAAATATACCCTCTTTAATCTTAAATGGGGATCCAATCAGTATTTTAAATATATCCTCTATAATCTTAAATGGGGATCCAATCTAAATTTGCATGGAGTACCCATGCTCTTTGAACACAAAGTAAATGATTACTAGAAACAGAGCCTTTAAACTCAGTAGCAAACTGATTTCTTGCAACTGTATGCTTTAGTGATGGCTTCTTTTCTCAGGTCAATATTCTGAGAAAATATACATAAAATGCTACATATATATTAAGCAATTGAATCCAAGCTATCAGAAGAAAATTCATGGCTGTCCATAGTAAGCACCAGACATACCTTGTGAATGACAGAAAGGAACTGTGCCCATATCAGATGATTGGCTTATATGGTGATAATATTGACACTAACTAATCTATTTTAATATCTTACAAAGAAGCAAACTTAAGAAATAAACAAATCACATTTGGAATTTCTTTCTTTCCATGGCATAAGTAGAAAAGGATATATCAGGTAAAGACCATGTCAACCAAAACAAACAAACTAACAAAAGTTGTTACAAAGATTAACTTTTACCAGAAAGAAGTGACAATTGGCTTCCTCCTCATCTTTACCCATCTTTTACTACTTTCTTGGATGGGCACAGTAGCCCCTGACATGGAAGCATGGAGTTCTGGAAGCTTCTCTTCAGGACCTTTATATCCCTCTATTTCTTGGGTCCTAGCTAATGCCACACAAGCAAATTATTTCTGTATTCTGTGCTTATAAGTCAGTCTACAAGTTCCATATCCTGTTGTACATATCTGTGATATCTCTTCAAAACAAATAGTCAAACAAATCAGAAAAGTAACCCCTTTGACTGGCAATGAACAATATAAATGAGACTTCACAATAAAAGAAATGTGTTCTCTACCATCAATATTCTGTATTTCTAGAATTATATGACATTGGATCAGAAACTTTCACACTTAATTCAATAACAATGAAATCACCATGAAAAGATTTACAATGCATACAGTACTTCTCAACATCACAATCAGTACATACAATTTTTAAATTTAAACTTTATTATTTTAAATTATTTATCTGTATTGCATGCATGTTAATACTATATTGGTCACCCCCTATGCTGCCACTCACATTGTAGACTGCCCCAAATTGCTACATGCCAAAAGAGAAAACCAAGAAAATTGGTTTAGATGCCTAACAGATAATGCCAAGATTGCATCCTACAGACAACAGCCTACATCTTCTAATAAATGCTGCCTCAGAATCAGAGCCTCCAGCTTATTTGCTGCAGGGTCTTTCTTGTTTCTGATGCTTTGTTGTATACTCCAGGGTAGCTGCTCTGTGAGATTCTCCTGTCTCTGTTACCTACCTTACTGGAGGTGTACTGAAATGACAGATGCATGATACTGCATTATTTTTTTGGTTTCTTTTTTTTTATTTTTCATGAGCTCTACATTTTTCTCTGCTCCCCTCCCCTCTTAACCGTCCACCCCCCCAAAGGTCCCCATGCTCCCAATTTTGCATGAGTTCCAGGGTCTGAATTCAGGTCAGAGGATTGCTTTGCAAAGCACTTTCCCTGAGCCTCTCTCTTGTGAGGCTAGAGTAGCATAAGAAAAGAGGGTCTCAGGAGCGTTTGTTTCTCTGATGTCTGTACAAAGTTCTTTCTGTTTTTATTTATTTTATTGAGCTATACATTTTTTTTCTGCTCCTCTCCCTTCCTCTCCCCACCTTCAACCCTCTCCCATGGTCTCCATTCTCCCAGTTTATTCAGGAGATCTTGTCACAAAGTCCTTTCTAAAGATGTTTTCTAACAGCTTGGGGACAGACACTGACTTAAATAACTTCGAAGGAACCACACTGCTTTCAGAACCTAATGGAAAAGAGCTTTGTAAATACAAGGTAATAAAACTTCCTCCTGAGCATAGTAAGCTGTGAGCAGGGGAAGAGGCAGATTAGGAAGCACATGATATGTGGGGAGATTATATTTCCTCTGATTTATAGCCCCACAGGACCAAACAAAGTCTATTTGGGCACATATGCTCGCTTTAGTTTTCAGAGCTTTGGACAGCTGATCCCATTGTCCTCCAGTGGAAAGAGTCAAAATCATTGTACATAGAGACCTTTTGACTTAGGGAGGACTCCTAGTAATAACCCAGAAGCAGGAACAATCATTTGTAATCCAATTATGCAAAAGATGTCCTTTGTGAACTTGGTGTAATCCCCTTTTCTGTCTGTTTTGACTTGCCTAATCCAGAGAAAAAGAACTGAGTTTTAGGGTATTTTCTAAATTCTCACCATCTGATTTTGTTTTTTGTTTATGCTTGCCTTCTTTCAACCTCCTCTTTTAATGTCCTGTCTAGAGGAAAGTCACAATTTTTCCTCAAATAGCATTTGAAGGGGCTGCTCCATGCACAGATGGTCCATGGCCCTCAGAGGAAATATTACTGTAAAGTGCATGGTATGGGGTAAGAGTCAGTTCTTTCTCCCATGCTTACATTTTAGAAAAAAATGGACAAGGTGTCTTAGCTAAAGTATAGCATTTATTTGTGATAATAAACCAGCTACACTATAAATCTAGAAGTCTTTTCTGAATTGACAATATCCTTTCAGACTTAAGTTTTCATCTTTAAAGTTAGAATTTGTATTCCAATACACAGATGAAAAAACATAGAGAGCAGCCCACAAAGTGTAGACATAAATCTGGATGTTTTAAATGTAGGTCCACTAATCTTTGAAGGAGCCCAACTTTTCACTCTCTGTCCTCTTGGTAGCCATTCAACTTTTCCTCCCACCTCAGTCCAGCCAGAGGGAAAGAAAGCCCTGGTGTGGGCAGTCAAGGACACTTATCTATCATCCACCTTCATCTCTGTACAAAGAATGGATAGGCAGGAGGAGATGTGACACTCAGCTGATAGAGTCTTGGAATGGAAGAGAAGGAAGCATTTCTCCACTATCTCTATTACTCCCAGTCCCCAGGGAACACTGTGGCTAAGTTTATGAAGCTAAGGAAATAAAGAGAGAGAGAGAGAGAGAGAGAGAGAGAGAGAGAGAGAGAGAGAGAGAGAGAGAGATGACACATTGCCCAGGAAATTCACATCCCAAACTCATTTTTCCTGAATTAGCTGTGACTTTGATTTTCCATTTTACAGTTAACCAAGGCACTTAAGTGCCTGGATTAAGACTCTGGACCACAGTACCCAGAAAGGCTGTAAAACATTTTCAGATGATTACTAAGAACATACTAGAAAAGAGCTATGTAGAAAGGAGGCAAGAGGGTTTTGCTAATGGAGGGTAGATTTAATGGCCTCTATGAAAAATAAAGCTAAAGTGGTTTGGAATTGTGAAAATAGCATTGAGGCCAGAGGACAAAAAATTGAGAAATCAAAATTCAAATCCCAAATCCACTAAGGTACTCACGGTGTGACTTTGAATAAGTCATTGACCTCTGTGAAGTTTGATTCTTTATCCATAAAGTAGAGCTAATAATAACCACTTAGAAACAGAGTACAGAGCAAACAAGAAAATAAAAATTAAAATCTAGTGGCACTTAACAGTAAAGAGAAAACTACTCAAAAAATGCAATATTTAACCAGAACCAGTTTACCCACAGAGGAAAGAGTCTTGAGTGTCAAGTTTTCAAGGCAAATATAATGATAATGTTTAAATATCACTGGCCATTTATTTGGAAAAACTAGGGAATCAGCTCATATAATAATCTCTGTCACTTTCATCCCTAACCTCAATACATGCATAGCAAATACACGTAGAGTTTGAACTTAGAGGAACACCACATATATAGTCCTTATTTATCAAAAATCCCAGCTCCTATCCAGTATCATGTGCTCAAGACTCCCTCCTCTGCACACGTGCACTCACAGAGGCGGAATCATCTCACTCCTGTTCTTCAGTAGTCAAGATTAGATTAAAATGTAATCACTCATAAGGTTTAATCTTTGTATTCTCAAAATAAAAGACATCTCCATTTTATTTTATTTTTTTTAATTTTTTTTATTATTGTTAAAAGAAGAATTTACATTTACTCCCCTTGTTCCCAGCCCTCCCGCTCCTCCACTACCCCACCACCCTCCCCCTGCTTCTTTAAGATGGGGCTGGATACCCTATCCTATGGGAAGCCCAAGGCCCTCCCCCCTCCATCTCGGTCTATGGATGCACATCTCCATTTTATTATGCCATACTTACTTGGCTAGGTGGAATAGAATATAAGATTTTGCTTATTTGACTTAACATTTCAAATTTCTCATTTATTAGTAAGAGATATGCCCAGTGAGTAAGATCCCAAGTATTGAACAAATTCCTTATTCCTCCTATTTCTATCCATGGGATCAAAGACAAGGATTGGTATGAAGTTGGCATTAAGGAAATGCATTGATGAATAAGAATAAAATAATTTCATCATTTAATCAAACTGAGATTGCTGAATATTAAAGGGATCCTACAGAGGAATTTGAATAAATATCAAAAAATCAAAATGGTTCTAAATAAATTATATATTTGTTCATTAATTCATTTCATAATGTATCATCAGAGTGAAGTATAGGTCAGTAGCAGAGTGCTCATTGACCATATATTAGACCCTAAGTTCTAGTTTCAGAACCAAAGAAAGTGGCAAAATTGGTCAGTAAGCTGAAAACTATGAATCAAACTATGGATCTAATATTAGGTGTTCATAGTTCATATCCCACTGCTACACATTGTCTTCATTTTCTAGTGAATGTGCCCTAATTATCTCCAGTCTTAGTTTTCTCATCTGTGAACAAAAATATGTTGAGCCCTTTGCCTACATCTCAACTGGTTTTGAAAAACAAGAGAATGTACTTGAAAGAACTTGGTGGACTTTCAGACACATTATACTTCTTAGAGATTGTAATAATTCAATAGCAAACATGTCCAATGGCTCCATTCCCATTTTCCAGTTGTCCTTCATTTATCATTTTGACTGGCTTTACCAAAGCTAAGCACTAGGTCCTTTGAAAAAACTCATCTAAAATCCACATGAAAAGAAAAGGACAGTGAGAACTATATCTGCTGTCAGGTCAAAACAACATTTAGTTTCCCTGATTTCATTTAGGTCCTCAAACTGCCTGGATAAACTGGTGTTACCACTGATAAAACTTCTTAATATCAGACTTTTAAGTCATGAAAGAACTATTTTTTAGGGGCTCACTGCCCTGCAATGGTTTTAGCAAAAGGAAGGTCAGTCATCTAGGTTTGGTTAGCAGTTAGCAGGGAGGAGGGCATCATGGGGATCTGTGTTGGGAATGCCTCACAAGCTGAGAGGGGGGAGTACAACAGGAGGGGTATGTGCAATAATATGGAGAGGAACAAAGAGAGAAACAGATGACTTGATAGAAACAGAAGGCTAAGGCCAATGGAATATAGTTCAAAGAATCCAGTATCAAGAAGCACTGATTTTTCCCCCTCAAATTCAGGAATTCAGATGTATAAGACAAAATCATTGGACACTATTGACTCTGAGAACACCCAATTAAAACATTCTGTTGATTTCTATCCGAATTCTGAACTGAAATGGAGAATAATGTAAAAATATATACGTAAAATATTTGTATATCTATTCACATCAGAATAACAATATGTGAGCTCAGAGACTGAGAAGAGAGTGGAAAAGACCATAGCAATATGCTGCTTTCATGTTACTATCACCTATAAATGGCAAGAACATTTACAATCCAAGACAGGATGCCCACTTGTACAAGAGCTCCCTCCCTCTCCCACTATTACTTTTATAAACTGAAGAGTTCAAATGTGATAAAATAAGAAGTCTTTTTCAGAAGAAGCAGATCACTACAAAAGCCTACAACTGGTCAAAAATCAGATCATGGGGTTCTGAGCCACAGTTGATACAACACCCATCCTATACCTAAAGCTTGGTGAATGCCAAAGCAGAAAGATTGTAGAAGCCAGAGGCCTAGGAAGCCTGCTGTGATATTATGCCTTATATCAATAACAAGGAAGCTACATTTATGAATATCCTAATGCCATGACTTCCTAAAGAAGATCTGAACAATTCCAATAACAGATGGCATCCCAATGTAAATATATCTCTATATATCTATATCAATATTTACAAACACACACATACAAGTAACATGTAGACTGAGCAGGTTGTACATATCACAGGTTATACTTATATATTTAGGCGCATATATACTTATATACATA
This sequence comes from Dicrostonyx torquatus, assembly GCA_028555095.1. Classification (NCBI taxonomy): domain Eukaryota; kingdom Metazoa; phylum Chordata; class Mammalia; order Rodentia; family Cricetidae; genus Dicrostonyx; species Dicrostonyx torquatus. The sequence continues at coordinate 3,333,499 of JAQHUG010000094.1, read as the reverse complement.
TATATGTACTTATATATATATATATATATATATGTATAATCAGCAGGTAAAGAAAAAGAGGCTATAGTTTCCAAAGAGAGTTAGGGAGGGTACATGGCAGGGATTGGATAGAGGAAAAGTAAGGAGAAAATGACATGAAGATAGGAAAGGAACTTGTTGAGAAGCAGTAGTCTAACAGAAGAGGAAGGGAGATAAGAGAAAATGAGGATGTAAGCTATTACAATTAATTCTATAAACATATGAAACTCTCAAATAACAGAATAATTTTAAAAGATAAATTAAAAGATATTCTCTAGAATTGAGAAGGAGGGGTTAGAAGCAGGATATATATACAAAAAAATCATTGGTTCCCATGGATGATAGCTAAGTAGAATTCGTCTCTTATTTACCCACCTCTGTGAACTTGGGAATCTTGCGAATGACCCTTGCTTCTTGCAGTATGTCAGGCTGCTTCCAAATGACTCAGCAGATCTTTAAATATATACAGGCAAGGATCTGCTCTGAGACACATTTTGCCATTAACAAAAATCCATTTTAATCTGTTTGGCCAAAGTGGTCAGGAAGATCCACTATTAAAGTTAAATGAGTTTCCCAAGAAAATTCAGCACTTCTGTGAACCTCCTCTCTCTCTGCTGAATGTCTTGCTTTTGTTATATCACCTGCTGCTTGCCAGGAGGTGAAAGGGAATGGTTCTAGGCTATTAAAGGAGTGAAGAAATTCTTGGTCTGTAATTCTGTGGGCAAAGTGGCTCAACATGTGCAATGAAATAAATAGTTGAAATGTGGGGTCTCCAAAGTCACCAAGGGCTCAGACTTTGCACTGGGTCATTCTGTCCTCCCTGGAGGACCATGACCTCTGGACAAAAACAAGGTTCTTCTCACTTTCTGTCTCTCCTTAGACCAGCTCAGTGTTGTACTCTGAAGCATCAGCTAATAAAAGATTTCAGCTAGAATGAGAAAAGTAACTTAGTAACTTGAATTATCAAAGCATATCAGGTAATCTTCAATGTTATCTTCAATGACTTCTCACTTAGAGTCCTTCCAAGGCATTTTAGAAGCAGGAAGTTTTGTGCAAGAGAAAATCAGGCAGGAATAGCCTAGGAAAAGCCTATACCCTTCAACTATAGTTGTATTACTAATCTCCATTTGTCTGGTTTGATGATTACTCATGATGATGATGATAACAACAAAAATGGTAATAATGATACTGATGATAGGTATTATGGTAATGAGTGTCAAGCTTTTAGTATATGGCAAATACTAGGCTAAATGTGTTCTACTTATTATTTTACTTACTGACATAAAGCAGCAAGAAAAAGATTAGTAAGAAAACAAGCTTAGATGAATGAAGTTATTCAAAGCTCATTGCTATTAGGAGCCAAGATTTAACCCAAAGGCTATTAGATGTCAAACTGTATGCCAGCCAACACATTTACTTTAGCCCTGACCCTGGTTTCTTATTCAAGGACTTTCATCTTCTGTGTTACTTATTAGAAATCCCAAACTTCACAGAATCTCCCGAAAATCACCCAGATGGACATTTTGAACTCATTTAGAGGTTTACAGTGGTTATGAAGTGACTGTGGCCATTATGTATTTCAAATCCAAATCTGTGCCTCACCCATGATTTCCAGTAGGTTCTGTCTCTTTCTGAATATCTTTAGTGAGGTGAATTTACTACTTATGCCATCATGCCAACAGACACACAGGATGTGATGAATAAAAAGGGAGTTAACATTTTAGCACTTACTTAAGTGATGCTCTTTGGTTAAGACACTGTTTAGACCTTACTGTAATAAGGCTATAAGGACAGTAGTTCATAGATAAGGAACTTGATGAGCAAAGATGTTAAGTTACTCACTTGAGGTGGTACCACTGGTAAATGATTGTGTCAAAATTGAAAGTAATGTCAGATGCAATTTGTGAGGTCCCTTGTACCTCCTTTCAGTTCCTCATACATGAGGAACAAAAGCTCTTGTTGTGGGAAAGAATCTTAGGATTGGCTTGAGTCATTGATCTCTCTAGGTTGGCATTTTTTTTTGTATCTGTTTTTGTTTTTCGAGACAGGGTTTCTCTGTGGCTTTGGAGCCTGTCCTGGAACTAGCTCTTGTAGACCAGGCTGGTCTCGAACTCACAAAGATCCGCCTGCCTCTGCCTCCTGAGTGCTGGGATTAAAGGCGTGCGCCACCATCGCCCGGCTTAGGTTGGCAATTTTAAATGCCTTAAGTGACTAAAGCGGTTCAAGAGTGTCTAGACAAACTGAAAAGCACAGATACCATCTGGAGGAGGAGCAACTCTTTACTTCTTCCTGCCACTTGCAAGGCAGAAATGAATATTCATATTGCTAGATCTTCACTTGCAAAAGTGGAAAGTTGAATTTCCATGGGAAATATTGACAGTAACTCAATAAACACATACATAGATAATCTGCTTAGGGTAAGCAAAACACACCTGTTTCTAGTGGACAACTTTTAGTTTTTACTAAACTGTAACCTGTCCTCATTGGTTTTTTTTTCTTCTGTGGTTCTACAGAAAAAACACTGAATATATTTATGTGAGGGCAATCCTTCAGATGTATCAAAGGAATAGTCTACTGCTCCCCACCTTCCTTATCATATTTTACCCAGTGTATCAGCTCTTCCATGAATTATGAGACATAATGTCACATGAATAGTGGGGTTGAATAACATACTGCAAGCAGTAGAGTTTATAAGAGCTAGGCAAATTTTAAAATCTGAGTTATGTATTTCTAGACACAGAAGTTCTGACCCCACCAGTTATTTGTGGCAGTCAATGCTATTAACTCAGAATCACTTAATACCTATGGACTATTCATTCACTATGTATCACAACAAAAGCTATGCAATTTGGAAATTTTATAAAGAAATATCCAAGAAGCAATCTCTGTTCTAAAAGACAAGTTTTAGAAGAATATATGTGGCAAAATGACTAAGTATCATGCATATTTATTAACCAAGAATAAAAATTTCAGTATAAATTGATTCTTGACTTGTACCAAGCATTCATCCTGTCATCTGATAGTCTCTTCTCAAAATCTTACAAGCTAGAAATTTCTAGGACTGGTACATAGATGAGGAACCTACAGCCAACAGTTTTCAACCATATCATATCAGAGATCACTTTTTCTTGGATTGGAGAATGAGCAAATTCATCCTGTAGGAAGCTGTATTTGAGCTAAGATTAGAAATGCAGACAGAATTGAAATTGAGATAGTTTTCAAGGCCAAAGGATAATAGGAAAAATAATTATCTTAAAGAACAAAGGAGTTGGTATGGTTTCAAGTGACAGTGACTAGATCCATTTGGCTAGATTGTAAAAAAGAATTTAAAGCAATCTCTGTTCTAAAAGACAAGTTTTAGAAGAATATATGTGGCAAAATGACTAAGTATCATGCATATTTATTAACCAAGAATAAAAATACAGTAAGAGAGCTGTAGGAATTCAAGTGGACAAATAAGCCAGATCATAAAGAGACCTTAAGATCAGATTTAAATAAATTCGGACTTGAACTTAGAAACCAGTGCATAGGAGCTGATTCTATGTGGGGGTTGTGTGGTAGGTATGTATCACCAAGGTTAGAACCCATGGCCTTGCCTATGCTAGGCAAGTGCTCTATTATTCCAGCCTAAGGAGCTGAAATTTTAATCTTGCATTACATAATTGTTCAATAAAGTTTCCTTGTGACAAACACTGTGAATAGGGAGATAAGTCACATAATGTCCAACCATTAAGAATTACATTCTCAGGGATATTTAAAGAAAGATTCTCAAAAGATTTTAGCTGAATTTTAGTACTGTTTTGTGGCATGAATACAGTGTGAATGAAAAACCAGCTGAGTAAGCGGGAGAGAGGAAACTTGAGATGGCCTCACAATACAGTAGAAGGGGTAAGAATGGGGCTTTGGTTAGATGGAATGGCTGAGATTGCTTAGGGAAACATTTCCTATTCTCCCTGTAGTTCTGAAAATCTCCATCTTGTCTTTCCCAGAAACTCTTGGGTCATCTCTGGTGGAAAATGCTGAAATCGGAAGGGGAGAGATCCCTCAGAGAAGAGACCACTCTGTTCATTTCCACATCTGACCTGACATACTTTGAGTCAACCTAGTACCTCACTGAGGCTCAGCGAGCCTCTAAAGCAAACAACATACCATCTAAAAACATGAACATGGCTAAGATTTTTGTCCTATTATTAGATAATTGCTAAGAAAAATATCTCAGTTTAACTTGCTCTTTTTTATTTAAAAGGCTGATCAAACAGATTTCATATGAACAATTGGAAACTCCCACAGACTACAAGTTGCTAACCTTGGTTTTTTTAAAGTGAAGATGAAAGGGGAAGATAGACAGTCGGAATAAATAGATGTATAACACGTTTTAGAGGCCTTTTTTACATCCAAATAGTAAACCCCAAATGTTTCCATCTTTCTGTTACCTCTGAGTTTATGTTAGAAGTTAGACATGCTTCAGAGCTGTAGCACAATCTGGCAAGTTTGGAAAGACACTTTCACTCAGGCACTGCCCATTTTCAGAAGAAATAGGTATGTGGTTATCATTCGCAGGAGCAGAAAGATTGCACCTTCTTTCAAAGAAGACATTGAGCAAGGCAGACTTTTGCAGCAGCCTGCTTCCTCTTCCACGGTAACAAATATGCTATGTGACATCCACATGCATGGTTTAAGGGATTCTGTGCAACCAATTTGGACTTTGAAAGATGAAAATAACATTGTGTAACACTAATAAATTTCCCTTCTTATTTAATATTAATCACACAAAGTATTGTCTTTTCCCAAGTTTTATTTCACTTTGTGAGTCTCTGCAATGGGTGTGATCTGCTCAATCAACCTCCTGTCCTTCTCATCATGTTGATGGACTCATTTATTTGAGTTTTCCTAGCAATGGGGTGAGATAGAAGGAGGGATAAAAGACGACAAATGATTGTGGAAAGGAAGCCCGAGTGATAAATTAGAAAAGGTACTGTCAGCTAGGAGTTTCAAGTTCAAGGTTTGACTTTGTTACTTACTATATGACTTTAAGTATCTTACTCCATCAAACTCTTTATTTAAAAAAAAACTGGCTTATATTAAGCGAAAATGTTTAATGTTTGAAGTTTTGATATAATTCTTTTATATTTAAAAACTTTCTGTAATATGAATAACACCCGTTTGCATAGATGTAGTGAATTCTGACACAGGCTTTTTTGCTTAATTGTTCAGTCAGCTTAAGCAAGTTATTTAATTCCCTTGTGACTGTTCACTCATCTATAACAGTATTATGGAGTTGTTAGGAATCACATGGGCACTTTTCTCTTTCTTACTTTAATAACTGTCTTATTTAAGCAAGCATTCAATTGTACAGACTAGTAGTTGGCTCCAAAGTTTAGGCACTATAGGATTCCTGAGTTCTTTTAAAAAATTCTTAAAATCCTGTTTTTTAATTCTTACCACAAATTATCCACTATTCATTATCCCTTTCCATCCCATAAGCCTTTCTTTACCATCCAGGCCACTGGATGCCTCATCCACAGATTATATAACAGAGAAGTGCACAACAAAGCCACCATAGTCACTTGTCTTTTGGGATAGTAAAGGGAACCAACTAGGCAATCCATGAAACTCCTGGTATAGTACAGAAGCTAACATCTTAGCTGAGGAGCTACTGTCAGCTAATGGTTGCTAGATATGGAAGAGTCACTTTCCTTGAAGGCCATGCCTATGGGTAGATTTCTCATGTTCCAGTAAATAATCCCATACCCATGTGCGTGCACATGGGCAGTGCTAGAAGGTTAAAAGATGTTTTATAGTTAGAAGCCAAACTTGCTGGGAGGTACACAGGTTCTATGACTCCTAATTCTGTGACATGTAGACAAGTTATATAACAATCCAGGGCCTATTTCTGAACGTTGAAATAAGAATTAAATTTATTCAACCACACAAATGTCAAAGCTTTGCAAGTGATAAGTAATATATGCTTTTACTATTATTCCTATTGTTATAATTATTCATTCTGAAAATTGAGTTCCAATGTAAAAATTTCAAAGAAAATAATACACAGTTTAGCGGCAGAATAGATTCTGAGTAGGTTAAGTTTGCTGGGTGATCTTGGCCAAGTCTTCTATATACTGCCTCTGTCACCTCATCTATAAAGTGACACAGCTAGTAAAGAGGACTGCCCAAATTCTATGTACTCCAGTCGTCTAGGATTTCAGGAAACTTCTATTAAGCTTTCCTGTAGGTTCCATCTTTAATTAAAACTCATGTTTTCCAGAATAGAACTATTTTGCTATGATAGACAAAAATATATTTGCTCTACTGGTTAGAGCAATCAATTTGTACTGAATATTATTTAATTTAATTTCCTATTATTTAACTTAATTACTTGTTCAAAGTTTGTGAAAGAAGAAAAGGCTCACTCTTTCCCTTAATTAAGGCCTGAAAACCACACCTTAACAATTCTTTGAATTGGAATACAAAAGAAAACCTCTATCCCTTTTTGAGGTTTCTAAAAAATAAAAGTTGAAGGAGAGTGAGGAGAGAAAACAGATAGCCATGGTATTCTGTAAGATCATTATTTAATCTCCCTGAAAAACAGGAAAGTTGAAGTCTATACACAAAACATAAGAAACTAAAAAGTTCACTGGAAGGCACAGATTTTATTAATCTTGTGATTTCTATGTCCTGCACTTTTTCCTACCTACACTCTTCATCATTTTATAAAGGGTGATGTGCTTTTCCAGTTATTTGGGCCAACATTTTGCTAATCATCTTTGTCTCCTTTCTTTTTTCACAACAAACAAGCCATCTGTCAATAAATACTATTGACTCATCAAAACATCTCAATCCAATCATTTCTTACTTCCTTGGCTACCTTAGCCTGAACTACCATCATCCCCCTTTTGCAACCTGTAGTAGACTCAGATCCCTGCTTTCCGTTTATTCCATAGTCTCCTTTTCACAGAGATACGTTGCCAAACAAGCAATGTATCCAAAAGTAACCGATGCTATGAAAAAGAATTTTACTAAAATGTAAGCCAGATCATATTGTGCTGCTTTTGTTCTAGAAGTCAATCCCTAATTCCTAAAAAAAAAAAAAAAATACTTAGGATGGCCACCTGACTTCGATGTTGTGTTTTATCATTCCACACTAGCCATATGTCTTTTGTCACACTCAGTTTGCCCCTTCTTTAGGTTCTTTGTGCCTGAAATTATTTAATCATAGATAGTCATGGGACTCACTTCATTTCCTTCAGGTCTCTTCTTAGTAAGGCCCAAGCTGACCGAAAACTATAAACTGTGGCTTCTCACCATTAATACCTACCCTCCTCACTCTGCTAATCTAGTCTTCATGACATTTATTCTTTGTCTCCATGTCTCCCCTCATCATATTATCAGTTCCAGCGTGGGATTTTTTCCAGGGCTTTTTGTTGATAGTATAGAATTACTCATGTGGTAAATGCTCAAGAAATAATAGTTGGATAAATATACTCTGTAAGAGAGAATAGCAAAGTTATTGATGCCCAAGAGTCACATGGAACCAATCTCTTGGTCTAATAGGTGGATAGAAACAGAAATGCCTTAAGAGCTTCACAAGTTCTGTTCTTAATATTAGCTGTGTTTCTTTGCATCTCTGAATTTCACCATTCCTATCTGTAAAGTCAAAAGAACTATGGAATGAAATCAGGGACATATGACTGAAGTGAGAGTAAAACTGAAATCTTTATCTGCCTCCTTTGAAGCTGTTTGACTGCACATTACCCAACTATTCTGAACACATTTATTAACATTATTATAATAGTCTTAGCCTATATTATTTGTTAAAGATAAAAACGTTAATATAGCTTGAAATCTGGTATTGTAATCCCCCTAGTATTGTTCTTTTGTTCAGGATTGTTTTGACTATCCAGTGGTTTATTGTTCTTCAATATGGATGGTAGGAGCTTTTTTGTTTTTATTTGTTTGTCATCTATTTCTGTGAAGAAAGCCATGGGAATTTGATGGGGATGTCATTGAATCTGTTCATTCTCAAAATATATTTTTAATTCTACCAATCTGTGAGCTTGGGAAGTCTTTCCATCTTGTAGTGTCTATCTTAGTCTCTCTAGTCAGAGATTTACAGTTTCCACCAGTGTCCAGGTCTTTCACTTCCTACATTTATTCCTAAACATTTTAATTTTTTGAGGCTATTGTGTATAAGAGTGTGTGAATGATTTCTCACAGCCTGCTTATTGTTGGTGCATAGAAAGGTTACCAATTTTTATAAATTTGAAAATTTCATAAACTTTATATCCTGCCACTTTGCTAAAAATGTTTATCATTTCTGGAAGTTTTATGGTGAAATCTCTAAGACTTCTTAAGGATAATGCCTTATCACAGGTAAGTAAGGAAATTTTGTCTTATTCATTTCCTATCTATATTCCTTAAGTTTCCTTTTAGACTCTTACTCCTCTAGCTAGTCCTTCAAACACTGTCTTGAAAAGGAATGGGTATGATGGAAATCCCTATCTAGTCTCTAATTTTTTATTATTATTTATATTGATCTCTACATTTTTCTCTGCTTCCCTCCCTTGCTCTCCCCTCCACTTCAATCCTCTCCCAAGGTCCCCATGCTTCCAATTTACTCAGGAGATCTTGTCTTTTTCTACTTCCCATGTAGATTAGAACTGTGTATGTCTCTCTGAGGGTTCTCATTGTTGTCTAGGTTCTCTGGGATTGTGATTTGCAGGCTGATTTTCTTTGCCTTATGTTTAAAACCCACTTATGAGTGGGTACATGTGATAATTGTCTTTCTGTATCTGGGTATACTACTTTTTATTGTAAATGTTTTTTAACTTTTTCTCCATTAGGATGATTTTTGGCTGTTGAGGTATACTCTTTCCAGAACTATTCACTTTAGGATTTTTATAATGAAGATGCATTGGATATTTCTTATATTCCTGAATTCAGTTTGGAAGTATTTTAGTGAGTATTTATGAGCTTATGTTCATAACAGATATTGTCATATAGTTTTCTTTTGTTGACTACCCTTACCGGATTTTGAAATTAGAGTAATACTGGCTTCATAAAAGGAATTGGAAAGTGATTCCTAGCTCTGAATCTTTAAATTTGAGTGTGAACCCTGAAGTAACCCCAGAAGTCAGGAAAGTAAAATAGGGACCATTTACTGAGAGGAGAGAAAATGCTCTAGACCAGTGTTTCTCAATCTTCTTAGTGTTGCTACCCTCTAATACTGCTTCTCATGCTCTGGTGAGCCCTGATCATGAAAATATCCTTACTGCTACTTCACAACTGTAATTTTGCTGTTGTTATGAATTGTAATGTAAATATATGTTTTCCGATGATCTTAGGTGACCCATGTTAAAGGGTTGTTCAACCCCTTAAGAAATGGTGACCCACAGGTTGAGAAAATCTGAGAGGATAAGAAAGAAAGAAAGAAAGAAAGAAAGAAAGAAAGAAAGAAAGAAAGAAAGAAAGAAAAAGAAACATGCATACATACGTAATACATGCATACATACAGAAAGACAGGCAAAGGAGCAGAGAAAGAATAGCAGGACATACATGTACAATGAAAGGGAAAAATGACAAAAATGAGTGTGGTTCCTTTAACTGAAGAACAAGGAGGAAAGGTACTATAAAGGAAGGGTAGATACACTGAGGATATTTGAAAATGACATAGAGAAATATATTATTTCATAAGCTTACTTAAAAACAAAATATGTGAATAAATATTAATATGGATAGAGATATAGATGGTATGGATATATAGATAATGTTCATCTACTAAGGGAAATTTCCCTTTGAGTATTTTATTATGGAAGCCCAAAAGACTCCCAAAGCAATATAGACTACTGCTACTGCCCTTCGTTGCCTCCCTGAACCTTAAGGTGAGAGCTTATTAGGGAAGACAGCATACACTTTGGACACCGGATTTGAAGGAAATGAGCTGGAACTTACCTGGAAGCCTCCCTGGAGAATAGCTTTCATAGTAGCCAAAGGTACCATGCAAGCATCAAAGACAGAAAAACAATCAATATTCCTACCTAGCTATAAAGCTTTTTGAACCACAATAGTGACTAGCCCGTAAAATAGTCTTAATGGTACAATTGTGGGCCTATTATTTTTCTCTTATTCCTTGAATTGTTTCACTTGTGTTTATCTCTTGCTTCCCTGAGGCAAAAGATTCAGTTATTGAGAGGTACAAAACAAGCTTCTTTGTCAACTGAAGTCTTCAGAGCAGGAGAGTTACTCTTGTTCTGACCACCACACTGGGTGTCTTTCCAGGACTCTCACCCCATACTTAAGACTCTTTAAATACCTTGAATTTAATTAATTACTTATATTATTTCAGACTTCTCCAGTAAAAGACATCAAAACATATTCTCAGCAAGTACAATGATGTTGTCAAGAAACTGTGAAGAAACTAGTAATTAATTTGCCTGGAACTAATGTTGAATAAATAAAAATAGACTACAACTTCTGGCTTCATTGTCTTTTCAGAAGTACTATATTCTCTTGCTTGAAATATCCATCAAGATATATAACCAATTGCTTGAGTTCAGTCATGTCTCCATCTATTTTCATAGGGATTAGAGGAAGCCACTGGTTGACCCATTTAGCCTACTCTGACTCAGGTATTTTTTAATATTGATATTTAAAATTTCATTTATACCCCATTTCTATATATCAGTATCATGATGCTACATTTTTTGTTTTGAAGTTCTTTGAAAACTGTGACCAGAGAACTATCTCTCAGTTGGATCTCCTTAAAAAAAAAACAACTGTACATCTTTCTTACATATGCTGGTGCTTGATGGAAAAGTGGTTGATTGACAGAGGCTTGTTTTTGTCCTGAGAAAAGACTCTAGGAACTCCCACTTAATAGCCAAGAAGTTTATCACTGAGCTAAATTCCCAATCTGATAAATTTCTTTTTAAAAAGTAACTTTATTGGGGATAATCTTTTAAAACCAGCTATTTGATCAAACAGGACCATCCATTTTTCTCAGTTACTAGCAGTTCATTGATCATTATTAGGGTACAGTAGCTGAAGCTGATTGTGTATGACCCTTACGCTAGCATGTTAATGAGGGCCAAGATCAGTACTCATATAGGTCATTTCTTCCTGGGTGAGGTGTACATCACTAAAAGGGAGGCTACTTTAAATGAGTAAAAATATACCACTTCCCCATCTAGAAATGTATATATATATATATATATATATATATATATATATATATATATATATATATCATAAGGAGTGAAAACACTTTCTCCAATGGACAATATATAAAACCATAATATTATGACTTTGGCTATTTTTATAAATTGAAAAAAAAACCAAATATAACTGGTGACTTTTCCAGCCTAGTTTAACTCTGTTACCTTTACATATTAATTTTGTATTTAGCAGTCAAAACTGTTCCTCACTAACTTCCTAATAATTAACCACAAAATCTGTTAGCTGATACTTACAAACACTCTTTCTGTACTTGCAATGGGTGACATTACTCAATCTAACTGACAGTTAAGCTGGATAAAACTGATGCCTCTTCACCCATACCAGACGAAATGGAGTATGTTTTAGCAGGGCTCTAAAAGAAAACCTTGCTATTTAAACATCAAGGAGGTCACATTTCTAGTACATGAAGGAAATTGCAAGGTATATCACTGTATTTCAAAATCCTCTATATTTCCTAGCACTGGCAATGAACTATTTGAAAAGAAAACCAAAATACAATGATATTCATACTAAATAAAATATTGAGGTATAAATTTGACCAAAGAAATGCAAATTGTGTATTCTGAAAAATAAAAAAACAGTTTTTAAATGAAGGTATAAACAGAATGCAAATTCATTCATCAGAAGATTTGGCAGCAATAATCCCCAAATTGATCTGCATATTGAACACTATCTCTGTGAAGATTCTAGGTGGTTCTGTGTAGGAACTGACAAGATTATACCAAATAATATTCAAAGTTCAAGAGATCTCAAGCACCTAAGACAATATTGAAAACAAAGTTGAAAGACTCGTACTTAGTTTCAAAGCTTAGTAAAAATGTACAGTATTCTAAATAATGTAGAAATTTGATGAATAAGATATAGACCACTGAATACAGTTGAATGTCAAGAAACATTCCTGGTTAACGTATTTGTACAAAGAATTCTGAGACAGTTAAATGGGAAAGGACTCATCTAGAAATTCTAAGAATATTGGATATCTACATGCACAAAAGTGGGACTGGACTTCTACTTCACAGCATATATAACCATTAAATCAATGATGATCTAGGATCTAAATATAAGTAGCTAAAACTGGAAAACTTATAGAAGGAAACATAGGTATATGTTTTTCTGTTTTAATTTAAGGAAAACCTCTTAATATGAAACACTAAAAGAAAAATTCAAAACGGAAAAAGTGGATACACTGAATTTTATCAAATTTTAAAATGTTTTTCCTTCAGTGGGTTCTGTAAGAAAATTACAAATATCCACAAACCATAATCCATTAAAAGACTTTGGTCAAAACATATGTTTTAAAGGACACATAATTCAATGTCAAAAAGACAACCCAACTAAACGTGAGCAACAGATATGCATAGGCATTTTGATAAAAACAGACAAAAACCCATAAAAATATGTTGAACATTGACTATTGTCATTAGAAAAGAACACATTAAAATGACAAAATGCTTTACACTCACTAGAAAACAATAAGAACAGCAATAATAATAATAATAATAATAATAATAATAATACGATAGGGCTGGAGAGACAGTTGAATTCTAAAGAGCATTTGCTATGCTTCTAGATGATCTCTGGTCCTCCACCTACATCAGGTGACTCACAACTTTCTTTCAGGTAATTTGATGCCCTCTTCTGGCCTCCATGGGTACCCACATCTGTGCATATATGCACACACAGACACATATACACAATAAAATAAAATAAAAATTGATAATAAGTGTTAGCAAGATATATAGAAAATATCATGTTCATATAATTCTGCTTGGGTTCTAAAGTAATGTGGACACTTTTGAAACAGCTTGGCATATTCTTATATGGTTAAAATCACAGTATTTTCATTACTAATTATTTAACCAAAAAATCTGAAACCATGTTTTCACCAAAAATATTGTGCATGGGAGATGGAGAGATACTTCCGTGTTTAGAAGCATTTGTTACTCTTGCAGAAGACCCTGGTTTGGTTTCCACTACCCACATGATGTCTCACAACCATCCATAATTCCGTTTCCAGGGAAAAAGATTCTCCAGGCATGCATGTGGTACACATTAAAACATGTAGGCAAAACACTCATACACATAAAATAGTATAAATAAATATAGGTTTGAATAATTGTGCATGAATGTTAGCAGCAAAATTATTAGTAATGCTCAACAGTCAGTAACAACAATAACTTCCATAAACTGACAAAGTGTGGTATAATCTACAAAATAAAAAAAAATTATTCACTTGTGAAAAACTAATGACGCACTGACTATGTGATTTAACATGAAGGAACCTAGGAAGTGTTATTTTGTATTAAAGAACCTAATCACAAAAGAACTAGTATTGCTTGGTTCTATTTATATGAAGTGGCAGAATGAGTAACTCCACAGAGACTAAGAGCAGATTAATGGTAGATTAGAGTTGAGAGAGTGTAGAAGGGTGGCTGCTACCAAGCACATAGGTTTTGGGGGAAGGTGAATAAAATGTTTTAAAACAGATTGTGATAATAGACCCATAACGCAGGAAGTACTATTAATAAAGCACTGAAATAAGCACTTTACGCAGGTGAATTATATGGATTGTGAATTATGTCTCAATTCAGCTGTTGCTGACAAAACAGAACTCTGATACTACTACATAATCTAAATAGGCAACATTATCTATTGACCAACAGCACTTTAATGTTATAAATTTATCTGATTGAGGCATTCTCAACTTGGATGTGTCTGGCAGCAATCAGTGTGAGAAAGAGGACCTTCATCATTCATGAGTTTGCAAATCATAATCTGTGCCCGCTCACCTGCGTGAGGAAAACACTAAATGCAATCTTTACTGAGTTAACATCTGAAACTTTAGAGTCTGGCAAGAAGCTTCCGAAAGCTTTGTGTTCTACTTCAGAGAGGTTTCCCCAAATGGTCAATAGGCATACAAAATGTAACTTTCTAATATTCTGACTATAAGCAAGGATGTTAACAGAACATTAATCGTTTCTGGCTTACTTGAAGTTATGTGAGTATTAGCGAATAAACTGGAAAATGCTGGATATGCATGAAAATGTACAATTATATACCACAAAGGACAGCAAATGCGGGTAATTGTGTAGTAATTCACAAGTCAGTGTTTAAAAGTCAATGCTGTGTTTAGGATAAGGATAATGAATATCACAGAACTTGATGAAATGTTGACAGGGTAGCTGAAGGATAGTGATATTCTTACTATTTTTTTTGTTTACCAATGATCATTTGTATGTCGCCTGAGCACCCTCATTGAAGATGAGTGCTGACCTAGACATATACAATAGATGAATAGATACTGATCCAGAGAGTTTTTGGGAAAGGAAGAGTATAATTATTCTCAGTGTCTTAGATAAGGTTATCAATAGGGCCAACAGAGGGGAATGAACACAGATTAAGATAGGCTGTGTAGATAGCTCAGTGCATAGGGCCCTAGATCCAAACCCCATTACTACTATACACATACCATATATATATTCTATAGACAGACAGACACAGATACAGACACACACATAGACACTTTCATCCAAGATGGGGGCAAAATACTTTAGTAAATCTTCAATTTATGCAAGCTATCTCACATGACTTCCTCAGCAACTGTTTATCCTTTCTCTAATCTCAAGGTAAAATGCCTTGCTGTGAGGCTATTCTTTTAACAGTTCCTTCTTGAGATCTATTCTAAAGAGAAGTACTGGGTTCATCTGATCTTCTACCTGCCAGATTTTCATTAAAGAGAATCTTTAGGAGCATGCCACAGGAGTGATGAGGGAAAAAATCCTGAGAGTTTGAGTTTATATTTCAATGTCAAAGGCCTGAAAGGAGTGAAATAAATGAGAAATAGGCATAGGTAGCATTTGAGGAAACTGCAGACAAAGAGAAAATGGAAGAGTTGGAGGCTGGGGAAAGATTTCCTTTTCACTCCCTTACAAACATCACAAAATGTAAATTTTTGTTTGCTTTTCATTGTTATTATTTTTTAGTATCGTGAGTTCAGATGTGATTATAAATAGAGTCTCTTGCTTTGTCTCACCTAGTCTGCATTCTCTTCCTTGCTTAAACAGAGCTCCAAATGAAAGCAATGATCATAATATCACCATAAGTAATTAATAATAATATTAAATTGTCCATGTTCAACTCAAGGATACCACCAAGAGTGGCCACTGTATGTGTACAAACCAGGAGATGAAAAAAAAATGTTTTAAAAGCATTTATATAAATCAGATGAAAAAATTAAAAGTGAGGGAAAAAAACAAAGAAAATTTAATGTGCCAGTAAATTCAATATATTATTTTCTAGTATCAGCTCAATGAATAAACCTCTGAAACAAAATTAGCACTGCCAGGAAAGTACCCCAAACCAAACCTATAATTGAAAAGCTCTAAGTTGCATAGAAAATGTCTTCTACTGACAATACCAAGCTGAGAGAGCTAGCCTACATAAGAGGGTCCTGCCATGGCTGCGTCTTGTGGCTACTTTCAGATGGGATGCCAACTGATTTGGCTATTTGACATCAGGTTCTGATGACTGGCACCCAGGAAGAACTCACTGTATGTTTACTGACTATAGAGGACAGACACTCTTTCTCACTATACTGATTCTGAAAGCCTAGAGGCAGAAATCATTGATCCTAAAGCAAAATTTTGCTTAACAAATCACGCAACCCACTCCTTATATGACAGCTGGGAAAAAATGTCTTAGTAACAGAACGTAAATGAAATGAGAAATGATAAAATGCCATGCTTAAAAAAATAATAAAAGGCAGAACTTCACAGTGCCAAAACACTACTAAACTAATGCCTGTTATGAATGCTAGAACAAAAAAGTAAAAAATATGAATTTTCACTCTGCTTCTGAGTAATTTCTCTAAACCCCAATTCAAATTCTTGTATGGGCTCTTTAGGGATCTAATTTGTAGGAATCAATGTTTGCCACAGTATTGTGGTGCGAAGTTTTAGTCTTGTTTGATCTCCAAGAGAAAACAGAGCCATAAAAATAGCATTAGGCTTGTAAACATGACCTATTACTTTTATTTTTCCTTCTGTTCAAAACATATGCTAAACTAAGTTAACAAAAGAAAAGAATAGGGCTACCTTCAGCTTCTGCCTTCTTCTCAGTAGAAATGTTGCTGATGTATAAGAGTTACTGCTTCAGTTAGTAAAGTTAAAAAAAACCTCTCTCGTAGAACTAATGTTCATGATCACACACAACTGAAAAAAAGGAGAAACCCAAAAAGTTATGAGACGCTTCCAGAATTTTGAGGTTTGAAACTCATAATCAGCACACAATGCATGCCATCTAGAGGGCATAAGCTCTGGGCTTGCCTTTAAAAAGTCTTTGCCTTTCATCTGATTGTGCCTGCAGAGTAACGGGGCAACAACAGAAAGTAATAAAATATTTCCATTTTAAATTTGTTTGCATGCTGATTAGATCAGTTGATTAATTTTAAACAAAATGACTCAAATGACTTTTGTAGATCTTACAAATGGAGTTTGTTGACTTGACTCACGTAGACAGAACTTCATTGACTCTAGTAAGTTCTCATAGTTGAGCTCAATAATTTAGAGAGTATCAATGAGGCTTCAAAGTATAATACTCATCCTAATAGAGAAGGTACCCCTCCCATTAAGAACTGAGATAAAATCACAATATTCACTCTATAAATGCTAGAAAGTGTTTTTCTTCACTTGGTGGAAATTCAGACTGAATTTTCAAAGCTACATCTTAAACAAACACAGAGAACTACTCCTTTCCTTCTTGTTAAGTGAGCAAGTTGCGATGGTGTATCCAGAAGACCAGATGGCTCAGGTGCCTAGCCTTAGCATCATGCTAAGTTAAGAAACACTTTAGACATTCCCACCCAAAGAAAAGTTTGTAGTAAAAAAGGGACTCTGTTCTCTAGTTGACAACCCTAGAAAAAAATAACCATACCAAGTAAATCTATTCTCATAAAATGAAGACCTTTTAATCCCACAGTGAAACTCATCACAAAAATAAACACTCTAACTTAACTGGAAAAAATAATGATATAAAATGAATCTTTGAAAGTTCTGTAAGACAAACCTTAAAAACCAGATAGAATACAAACCGCGATAAGAAATTGTTTCTTCAATAACTCAGAAAAGAGTACTTTTTGAAAATCTATCATTTTTTTTTCATTTTTGGACACTGTCCTAACAACCAAGAACAGTGAAAGAATACAAACAGTTAGAATTGAGTCACCAAAATTATGGTGCATCTAACAAAAAAAATTTGAGGGATGTCACAAACGAAAGAAAACATTTGAGAAACAGACATAAATTCATGGGGAGCATGAGCACCTCAGGAAACTAAACCCTAGGCATTAATTACTAAGCCAATACTCCATCTTATCAGATAAATATTATCTTAAGTTAGTGGAGAAAACTTTTCAACTAGTCTCCACAAGGCTCATGAAGAAGTAGTAAATACTTTAAATAAGAGGGAATTGTCCGCCACTTTTCTCCCGTCCAGTTTCGAACTGTGGGGCAACATCATGGTTCATAGGTCACTGACAGTTCTTACTCACTTTGCTATCATGAGCAACTCAAGTTTGAAAATATAAGTATCTTCTTAAAATGAAAAATGTCATGAGGTACCTTCCTCCTTCCTCCCCAATATAAATTTCTGAGCACACTCAAGTAGCAGGACATGGTTTACAGTTTTGTTGTGCTTGCAACACTTGTGAGTCAAAAATCAAACCTGGTTAAATTATTCATTTAAAGTACATTCTTTTCTTTTAAGGCTGAATGCAAGCATGAGATAGAGACTTCTGATATGTCCTAATCTACACAGAAAATAAAACTTTCCAAGGGAAAACACCCACACAATTACTCCCAACAGTCAACCAATGCTGAGGAACGCGTGAGAGCAAAGTTTGCCCAGTGTTTACCATGAAAGCTACCCCATCTACCTGCTCTAAAAATGTCCTGTTGGATTCTCTATGCTGGCCTCTAAGCAGCAAGTTAAGTCCCTGGTTGCTTCCTGGGAAGAAATTGCACTCTTTCACACCGGGGACCCTCAGCAACCAGAGGCGGCTTTTCTTTCTCTGAGAATTTCTCTCTTTGAAGGATACGGGCCCGAAATCGGGCTTTTTGCTATTATTTTCCTTTTATTATGCCAACACCATGCGCTGACAAGAAGGTGAATACTAACAGACCCATAGAGGAGAAACTGGCCATGTTTTTGATCGTGTTTCTAGGACTTTGAGGAAAGGAAGGGAAAATAGTGACGGGCTTATGAGCGTCATTTCTGAAAATGGCTCATGCAACTGGATTTAGGTTTGGAAACCTTAGTACTTGGAATATCAGAAAGATTTTAATGAGGGATTTAGGCATTTGGGTGGTGGTGGGGGGAGTGTAGGGGAATCTCGAAGGACACCAATTAGCACCCAGAAGCTCAGCAAAGTTTCCTGGGCTTAGGTGGAACATTTCCACAAGAGGACAGTCCCCAGGAGGGCTCCAGATGTAGGACAGTCCGTCCTATAGAACTGAACTGAGCTGTTTCAGAATCCCTCGGAGTGGGAGTGTTCTCTTGGACGGGATTGCCTAGATCCCCCATAACGCAAACTGCTGCTCTGTGCCCTTTGTCAAAAGGCGGCATTTTTTAGGAGAAACTTACCGCATGTCCCCATAAGGTGCTGAGTAGTTCTCCATCCAAGGTCCCATCTCACTTTTGACGCAACTGGGACTGGGATAGGGTACTCTGTTCACCACTCCACTGGGGTACCACACTTCGGAAGAGGCAGAGTAGTCACCCTCCTGACTCACCAGCCCCTGAGGGGGACGAGTGTAGCCATAGGGAACTACAGGCCCTGCCTCGCTGGGGCTGCTACTGTCGCCCCCGCCGCCTGCCCCATATAATTGACCTTCTTCAGCCGTGAAGAGAGTGTGCCAGGAAGAAGAGGCGGTGGCTGGGGGCGATCCGGTGCTGGGTCCGACTGCACTGCCTCCGTGCATGCTAGCCAAGTCTCCATAGCGGCATTGCGCCGCCGCCGCAGCAGCCCAGGCGCTGCCATAGTCCAGAGGGTTCTCCAGCTTGACGCGGGCGTGTGGATGGGTAGGGGGCTGGGGGTGCGGCGGCCCGGTCAGAGCTAGTGGAAAGTTGTAGTAGTCGCGATTCTGGTATGCTGCTGCCTCATCCACTGCTCCGGATTTATACAGAGACAGAGTGGACGGGATCTCAAGTGTCCCAGAACTACCTGCTTCACCGCTGCCAGAGCAGACCAGGCTCTCGCTTTCCAGCCCTTTGGCGTAACCTCCCTTGAAAGAGGAATACTCAGCAGTCTCTTCAGTGCCTTTGCCCGGGCCCTCGTCCAGGGCAAGACCTTTGCATTCGGCCAGTGGCGCACAAGGAGCGGGACGCACCGCGGGTGGACCTCCCAGGAGCGACGCGTACATGCAGTCTCCCCGAAGCTGTTCCCCTGGACTCAGATGTTCCAATGCTTCCACACCCAGTCCCATGGACACAGACACTGCTTTACACAACTCCTTGGCACTGTCAGATATGGTCGAATTGCCCCCTAGGTAACTATCCTTGGAGGAAGAGGGAGCCCCAGTGGCCTCCCTTGCTCTCGCACTGCTGCCACTGCCTTCGGATATTACCTCCTGCTGCTGCTGTTGCTGCTGCTGCTGAAGAAGTTGCATGGTGCCGGCGTCGCTCAGGATGTCTTTAATGTCCGCGGAGCAGCTGCTTAAGCCTGAGAAAGTGGGGCCCAGCAGGGACAACGTGGATGGGGCAGCTGAGTCATCCTCATCTGGAGGAGCTGGTGGCTGCTGCGGCAGCCCCTTGCCAGGAGCTGTAGCAGTCCCAGGCTCTGGGAGGCAGCCGCTCTCAGGGTGGCCCTCGGAGGCTGACTGCTGCTGTGACGCTTGCTGTTCTTCCTCCAGGGCCAGGTAGCCTGTGGGTCCTCTGATGTGGGCTTGGGGAGAGCCATCCTCGCCGTGCTGCTGCCGCCTCCGCTGCTGGGGGCTAGTCTCTTGCTGCTGCTGCAAACAGGCGCCGGGAGGTGCTGTGCTTGCGGCCTCAGGGTTCCTGGGGCCCGGGTTCTGGATCGCTTCGCGCACGCTCTGGAACAGATTCTGGAAAGCTCCTCGATAGGCTTTAGACGGGGGCCTTGGGTAGACCCTTCCCAGTCCTAACTGCACCTCCATCCTTGAGCTTGTCTGTATCTTCCACTGAATTCCCTTATCCTGCCTCCTTGTTTCTTGCTCTAAAGAGTTCAACTGACTGATGATGTAGTAGTTGCAGCTAGCTGCCCACCTGCGGGAAGCTCCAGGGAAGAAAACTTGCAGGAGGAAATAAAGCGCACTGATAGCCTCAAAGTATCTTGCAAAGGAAGGCAAGCGCTAGACAGGATCTGCCCTGCTAGTTCCACAGTCTGTCCCTAAATACTTGAAGAACAGATTAAAAGATGTTCAAAGCTTGACGAGGGCAAAGGAAAATCCTCTGCCTTCCACATTCAGTGTCCACTGAAGCAGGTGCAAATAAGAATTGGGCTATTTTCTTTTTGGTTTCTTTTAGCTTTTGTTTTGCTTTCGACTACTGAAGCCCTGACTGCCTTTTCATCTTTTGATGTTTAGCTCCACACACAGGGTGAGGGACTGGCAGGAGGAGGTGCAGGGAGAGAACCTGGAATCAGGGGTTCTCCAGGCGTGCTGTTGCTCCTCAGTCTCTGTGCTCCCAAAAGCCTTCCTTGCAACAAGCTTGCCTGTTCTCAGCCAAAGGGAGTTACCTCTGTGCAAACCGGCTGGCAGAGCTGGGGGTGTAGGGGAGAGGGTTGGCCAGGAAGCTTGCCTAGTCAGCTCCTGGAGAGGGGACCCAGGAGGGAGTAGGGGGTAGAGGGGAGGAGGACAAAGGCAGTTGTAGTCCTACCGGACACTTTCGTTGCTTCCTCTGAGTCCCCCGCAGCTTTTACAAACTTCACCGAAGAGGAAAGGGCAGCACTGGGGCGGCGGCTTCGAAGCCGCCGCGCGGCAACAGGCGTCGGCTGTCTCTGAGCTGGGGCTGGCGTGGTGTGTCCCTTCAGCTTCTGTATGGCACTGGAGTGGCTAGCTCAGTCTTTTCCCGTCTGATGCCCTCTCAGCCTCCAGGTTTGCTCCGGACCCTCTGGTTCTCCCAGCAGGCTGGCTCCCAGGGACTCTGAGGGGACGCTCAGAGGTGGAAAGCGAACGCAACAGTTTGTGAGTCGGTCCCGCCCCCGCGGGCCGGCCTCCCTGCCTTCCCACCTCCTTTCTCTCTCCCCTCCCCTCCCCTTTCCTTTCTCCCCTCCTCTCTCCGCAAGCCAATGCAGGGTGGCTTTAAAGAACGAAGTGCTGGCGCAGTCTGGGTGAAGGCTGGAGTGACTTGCTGTAGCCTCTGAGGATCCTTCTTCCCCAAGTACCCTTGTTTATCGGAGCCAGGTTTTGGGCTTCAGACTAGAAGCTTTAACTTGGAGTGATTTTTAACAGACAAGTCTACCGGCTCTGTAGAAGGCTAGCACAGGCCGGATTTCATTCCAAAACCCAATCCCAAAACAGATTCTTGGAGTTGGGAGAAGGAGGAAGGGACACTAGAAGTACCAGCTACCAGTAGCAGTTAGGGGTTCTTTCGTGGGGCTTCCCAGAGAAGCAGAAGGGGAGTCCCAACAAATTATAGAACAAACTGCAGCCAAGCCAACACTTGCTGAAACCTTTGAGATTCCCCAGTAAGGTAGATAGGAATTCTTGACACTATGCCATTTGCTCTGGGAACTCTGGGCCTAAGAAACCAAAGGTCATTTCTGGCTTATTTACTGCCCTTCTTCCTATTGGGAATTACCTGTAACTGACGCTTTTCACTTCTCATCTCCAGACTTGCAAAGGCAAAACAAAACAAAACAAAATAAAAATCACTCAGACATATATGCAAACACAAATGTCAGAAGCACTTGCCCTGCACAAACGCACCTTTGGTTTTGTCTGAAGTTTCGTTTGTATACAGATGCCTTGAGATTTCCAAATTGTTTGCTCCTGAATACTATCCTACATAGAGAAATTGCTACGGAGGGTTGTTCTTTCTTTTGATAGACAGGTGGGAGTGAAGGGGATGTGGAACACTCCAAATGTACTGGCAAGTGAGCAATAGAAAGATAGACCTACACAGATTTCCTTACAGAAAGGCTGTAGACATCCCCTTTCCTTTGTAAATAGTGTTTAACTCTGGATCTGGACAAGGTCTCTGTCCCAGAAAGCACAGGGAGTAACAACAGACAAGTCTTGAACTCATGATCCTTCTAATTCAGCTTCCCAAATCCTGGGGCTGGTGGACACCACAATCTCACCTGATATTTCCACATGTATAGAGTTCTACGGTGAGGGCAAAGCACTATCCTTTGTACTGAGAGTTTCCCCTGGACAGATGAGTTAATTTAAACCTCAGCAGGGAAAAGAAGGATAGATGATCAACCCTGTTGCATCCATGAACAAGTGAGGCAAGGGCACTGTCGGACCTTTTCTATGAACAGAATGGAAAACAGCTCTCCATTCTTTTGCTGCATTATCTGTACTCTCAGCAGCTCCACAGCTCTCAAGAAATAGTCGTAAAGTAATCTCTTAGGACAAAATGACCTGGGAGTGCTTCCACCTTCCCAGGTGAAAAATTATCTGCTGAGAGCGTACCAGTTAAGGCCTTGTTGCCCATACTGTATTGTTTTTCCTTCTTATTTCACAAATCACCCCTTAAGGCAAAAATTGAAGTTGTTAAAAATTTGTCAAACTGTAAAAATGGCTAATTTTCAGTAGTGTACTGTGCTGAAGTGCACAGGTATTTTGAAGCCTTTATTTGAATAGTCATGACAATTTCATATCTACCAAAGATTTTTCACTATTTTAACTACAGGGAATTGAATCAACTGGCAAGATGGTAGCATGGAATGAACAAGGGTCTCAGAGCCAAGAGAACTCTTTGTTTAGAGATTGACAGTGAAAGAGGCTACTAATAGTACAACTGAATAATCACAAAAGGAAAGGGGGAAGTTTGTAGAGAAGAGGCCAGAAAAAGTAATGTGAAAAACAACTTACCTTCAAGTAAGTGAATGCACAATAAACATTCAGCCCCAAGAATGAAATAGTCTGAAGTTTATGTTGCTTCCACAGCATCAAAGTTGTCTTTACAGATTTGCTCACAGAAAATTGAAGCTAAAATACCTCCCCTCGGAAGGCTGTTGTGACAGTGAAAAGAGACACAATGTATTGCAAATAGGGAAGAATTCTGAAAGTTTGAAAGATGTCCTTTTACACACACACACACACACACACACACACACACACACACACACACACACACACACACATGCCCTTACACTTATGGGTAAAGGTCAAAGGACTACGAAGGATTCCTGCATGTCTTTAGTTCCTTAGACTACACTCAACATGTTTCTTTTTACAAGGTCTTTCACTGGCCTAAAACTCATTGCATAGACTAAGCTCATTGGTCAATGAGTCTCAGAGATCTACTTGTCTCTCCCTCTGTGGTGTTGGGGTTCAAAGTGTACAGTGCCATTCCATGGCTTTTTATTTATATGTGTGCTAGAGATCAAGCTCAGGCCCTCTTGCTTGCTATGCAAGAATTTTCCAGATTGAGCTGTCTTCTCAATTTTTAAAATTAGCTTCTAAAGCAAAACAAACTCTCAACAATCATATTATCATGATGGGGAAAGTTATCTACTGTGATCCTACTATGGGCATACTCATTATTTGAGCTTTGTACACTGATCCCAAACTCAAATATTGGTTTCCCACCTTTTCTTTTATGATCAAGAGAAAACGACTGAAGAATATGATAGGAATTAGTACTTAAACAATGCTTTTCTCTTCTTTCCTCCCACTCCTTTTTGTTTTTCCTTTGAAATAATTTTAGCAGTTGACTAGAATTCATGGTGTTCTCTGAGATCCTTTGAATTCATAGTAAGTATCTCAAACAAATTCAGATGAAATTTTCCCTGGATGTTGCTCTGTAAAACTAGAACAAGGCAACCTTTGGAATATGGTGATTCTTTGCATAATCTTATGAGTGTATGCTGAAATATTTCACACATCTGTTTACTTCTCTTAATTTGGCTGCTTCCAATACAGCTCAAGGCACTCTCATTTCCTACCTGCATATCTCTTCCTTTGAAAATCGGTCCTGCATTGATCAGGAAAGTGGATTATGTATAGCTTTACACAAATAGAATTTACATGCAATGAACTGTATATATTTAAGGTTGTACAAATCGCTAATTTTTGAAACTTGTTAATATATACATCTACAGATAAGAGTATCTCCATTCAAGACACCAAACTGATGTATATGCAGGCATTTTTGTGCTGATTTGTACTTCTCACATGCCTCCCACTCAGGCAGTTGATATTTTTTTTTCTGTCAGTGTAGATTAGTTTGCCTTTTCACCCAGAAAATATAGCAATGGAATCATAAAGTATGTGCTTTTTTGTCTTTCATCTTTCACTAAGTATAATGTTTTGATATCCATCCAAATTCATATATAGATTAGTACATAATTCCTTCTTCATTATTGTTAAGTAGTTTTCCATTGTGTTCCTGTATCACAATTATTTATCTGCTCACTTTTCATAGAGACATTTATTCTTTCAGAATGGGGCTATTACTAGTAAATATACTATAACCATTAATACAAAAATCTTCATCTGGACATATGATTTAACTTCTCTTAAATAAAATAATACTCAGAAATTAATTGGGGGAGCCACAGGGAAGTCATATGTTTACTTTTGTAAAAAGAAATCACATTCTTCTAAAACAGTTACACCAATTTTCATTTCAAAATTTCATCAACACTTAATATGGTCAACATATACTTAATACTAACATTTTACTCAGATGAATGGAGGAGTTTGACTAAATTTGCTTTTATCTAATTAGTAGTTATAAATGAGAGCTTATATATGCTTATGCTTAATTTTTTATTTTAATTAAAATATAATTATATAAGTTCTCTCCTTTCCTTCCTCCAAATCTCCATCCCACCTCTACTCACTTTCAAATCTATAGCCTCTTTCTTTATAATTGTTACATACATATGTGTATATATATATACATATAAATGTATGTATGTATATATATATATAAAATGTTCATAAATATACAAATACAACCTTTCTAGTCTATCTCATATGATTTGGATATATATATATATATAGTTTCAGACCACTTGATTCTGGATGAACAAATAGAGGGATCATCTCAGGGGAAGACTGATTTTTCTCAGTAGTTAGTTGTTAAGGTATCTGTATCTGTTTGTCAAGGTCTGGGGACACCTTGAGATTTCTTACTTGCATATTATTATGCCTATTGATGTTGTAGTTGGCTGGGTCATGTTTAAGAATCCATATTGATGAAGTGTCATGAGTGTGGCTTCTTGGTCATTTTTAGAAGGCACAAACTCACATTACATTTCCTGGCCCCCTCTTCCTTACCATTTTTTTCTGTTCTTTCTTCCATTATATTCTCTGAACCTCAGGTGCAACAGTTGTTTTGTGCATGTAGTCGTTGGACACCCCATGGTCAGTTGTTCTCTATATTTTTACCAGTTGTGCTTTTCTCTAATGGTCTCTATCAGCAACAAAGAGAAATTTCTTTGTTGATGGTGTGATCTATACATACATGGCTAAGTAGTTTGAATATAGTTAGGAATTATGATAGCCTAGTAAAGAAGTAGTAGTCTGTTCTCTAAAATCCATGACCTCACTAACCTTGGGTAGTTGGTAAATTTTCCAGTGCCAGATATAATTTTCTTCCTTTTGAGCGGGCCATTAGTCCAATTTTGGAGCCATTGGTTGTTATAAGTCTAAGAGATTCTCAAAACATGCTTTTGCTTATG
The DNA here is from genome assembly GCA_028555095.1 of Dicrostonyx torquatus. Classification (NCBI taxonomy): domain Eukaryota; kingdom Metazoa; phylum Chordata; class Mammalia; order Rodentia; family Cricetidae; genus Dicrostonyx; species Dicrostonyx torquatus. The sequence continues at coordinate 3,307,374 of JAQHUG010000094.1, read as the reverse complement.
TTCAACGTTGTATCCCAGAAGTTTAAGGTAAATACCCATTGCAGGAGATACCATTCACTTCAGACACAAAACTCAGAAGATACAGTCTGAATTTCACCTGAAAACCACCTCCCTGAGAACTAAGGTATTATTAAAGCTGCCAAGGAAGGGAAGCCATCAGTAATCCTACCTAGCTGTGATACCTATAGACCAAAACATTGGCCAGCATGAAAAGATATGATTATGGGTGTGATGGTGCCATTTGTTTAATGTTTAGATGAAGATTTTCTTCAATGTTTTGCTTATTTTATTTTGTTTTATTTAATATTTTTGAGAATTTCATTCATGAGTATTCTGTTTACATGATTTCTATCCCTCCCTGTTCCTCTTCCTTTCTTCTTGTGTATCCCTCAACTTCCTATCAAATTTATGACTTCTTTTGTAATTATTATTGTTATCTACACATACAGACAGACAGACATACACAACCTAGCTAATCAATGTAATGTTGTGTATATGTGTACATGTATAAGACTGACCACTTGGAATTGGATAGCCTATTATCCAGCTTGTTCTGGAAAAAACTCATTCTCCCTCTCTCAGTAGCCATTAACTTTCTCTAGTGCTTCATCTAGGGGTGGGGCCTTGTAAAATTTCCTCCATCCGTATTTTCATTTAAATTGATGTTATTGTATAGGTCTTATCTAGGTGACCATCTTGTTGACATTTCATGGGTACAAGTTTCTTAAAGATTTCATGGTTCTCTGGCTCTTAAAATCTGTCTGTCCCTTCTTTCATGATGCTCCTTGAGTCTTAGGTGTAGGGGTTGTATGGTGATACATTGGTTAGCACTGACACATTGTGATCGATCAGTTGTGATCTGCATTTTTTCCTGGGTAGTTGGAAAGATTTACAATACCAGGTAGAAGTTCTGCCCTATTGAGTGGACCATAGACCAATTGAATTGGTGCCCGTTACCCCCAACATATAAGTGCCACTATTGCAACAATAAGATGATCTTACCATTCTGGTCATTGTTGTGATTCTTAGGCTTCACAGATTTGAAAGATTATTGATGGTTGTCCTCCCTTGGATAACATCTTCAGATACTGAGAGCTATTTCCCAGATAGGAGATTTCCAAGTCAGTTCTAAGTCAATTATCCCAAGTCATATGTTCAAAAACGTATGGTACCTTCAACAGTGAAGTCTTACTTTCAAGTTCTAGGAGGTAACTAAGGACAAGAGTGATAAACATATATTGTTTCAGAAGTTCCTTTAGACTCTCCTGACCAACAACTCAAAAGGAGGTTTCCATGCCTGGCACTGGGAATTTTGTTGGCAGACAGAAATGCAACTTTAGTGTTCCGAATGTTCCATTATTTTCAAGAACATCAGTATTCCAGATTTTAATATGCTATCTCCCGATATTTTTTAAAATTTCTTGGTTACTTGTTCAAATACGTCAAAATCATCATGCAGTTGGGTGGTGCTGACACACATCTGGAATCCCAGCACTCGTGAGGCAGAAGTTGGTGAATCTCTGTGAATTCAAGGCTAGCCTGGTCACAGAGAGAATTTCAGCACAACCAGGGCTGTTAAACAGAGAAACCCTGCCTCAATCCTCACCCCCCAAAATTAATTATGCAAAGCTGAAGTATACCTGTGGTTAAAAGTCAGTTTATTAGCTTCCAATTTTTAACCTTTTGGTCTTCAGGTTCAAGACCAATAGTCTATAGTATAACCTTAAAAGTACACACAATTATACCCCAGTCTCTCTCTCTGCAGCCACTTCTTCCACTTCTTTGTCTTGTCAACCACATCACGCTCCTTGGACTCTTTATGGACATACCTTATTCTCCAAGACTGGATGATCTTTTTGCCATGCTGTTCTTTTTTCCTGATGATTTAGTCATCTTTCCCTTTATGACCAAATGTAACTGTTTCTTTACAACCCAGTTCAAGCACTGAGTTATCTGGGAAACCATATAGAATTTTAAAAGCACAGTTAATTTATGTGATACTTTCTTTTTATCTCTTTTAAGATATTTAAAACAGTCAGATAATTATTCCAATTTCATAGGTATAGATCTTTCTATTCAACTAGGCAGAATCCCTTCATTTGTAGTTAATGCCATTTATTTATATTTTTCTTGTTGAGAATATAAGTGGAAATTGTGTTTGTGCCAGGTACTTGGAGAGTCACTGGAACCAAGAGTTGTAAATGTTCTAGTAAACCAAAATAAAGGTAGAAAGTATTAAATTGTGAAACTGTTGATACATTTTCACATATCTCAAGTGTTTGGCCACTACTACTAATTCACTACAAATCTATTGTATTACATTACGCAGGCATTACAGAGCATTGAAAATGACTTGTTTTACATATGACATTGGATGAAAAGTTATTATAAATTTTTATAGAGGACACAGACAAGGCTTGGGAATGTTAAGTAATTTTCCCAAGATAAACTTATAAAAGGCTGGATCAGACCTATGAACTTACACATTTCATTAAAATACACTGACTTTTAAATCTCTATATGTCAGCAGTCTCTCTGGAGTATGTCTCTTCATTATATGGAGATTGGAAGTGAGTAAAGGTGTTATGGAATGTTTGCTATAGCAAGGCATTCATTTGAAGTAAAATTTTAGTGTTATATTAGGTAAAAAATAAAAAAATAATTTCAATTTCCTTTAATATGTTTTGTGACCTGTGATTTAATGTCTTAATCATTTTGCACCTGTTTTACTTTGTTGGAAAAATAGAGTTAACAGTAACTTCTGTCTTGATTGTTATAAAAACAAAACAAATAAAGTAATGAATGTCAGCAAATTGTGTAATAATTGTTATAAATGCTTATTGATTATGTCATAACGTGTATGTTTTTATAGTCCTTACAACAGTTTTCTAAGGAAAATATTATTGTTCATTATTATTCTTTTCTTTCTGCGATAGGGATTGACACTAGGGCTTCTTGTATGCTATCCAAGTGTTTTATTGCCAAGCTATTACCCAGTCAATTTTCCCTTATAAAGATCATAATATTTAGGCAGCACTAGAGCTTGAGGTTGGTTCTGCCTGACACAAACAAAATGTCGCATAGCCCTTTATGCCTTAGCAAGTTTTTTTTTTCTGGAATTGTCTATAAAATGTTTACTTTACAAACTATGTAAGGATATTTGGCCTCAAGTTCAGGTGCCAGGGATAATAATGGGATTCAAAGTTTAAATTCCATGTCAATGATTTCTAAATCTGAAGAAGGAGTCAATAATTAAAACTTTCAATCACCCGGGTGGTGGTGGCACATGCCTTTAATTCCAGCACTTTGAAAGCAGAGGCAGGCAGATCTCTATGAATTTGAGGCCAGCGTGATCTACAAGAGATAGTTCCAGGACAGTTAGGGCTATTACACAGAGAAACCCTGTCTCAAACAAAACAAAAACCTTTCAATGAGACCTCTTCTTCATCCCTACCCAGTTTCATATTTCTCTAATATAAAGGTTTATATTCAAGTCTACTGTTGAAATGACCTTGCCACATTTATCTGCTATAAAATGTAAATAGCAACATACAGGAAATCTTGCTTCGTATTCATTTTGACTGTACTATTAATTGAGAAAGGATTCAATAGCTTCCAAATGGAAAATAATCGTTACAGAATGAATATCATCTAAATTTTAAGGGTAGAATATTATAACAAAGAAAAATATATAAAAAAATCAAGAAATGCAAGAGTGTTTTTCTGAGAAGATAAGCAAGATAGATAAAATCTTGACCTATCCAATTAACCAAAGGAAACAAATAGGTGACCCAAATTAATAGAATCAGAAAAGAACAGGAGAACCTTACTACAAGCACCAAAGAATTTCAGATTAGCATAACAGAATACTCTAAAACCCTATAAAACTTAATTAAGTTGCAAAATCTAAAGGAAATGGACAAGTGTTTCAATTCCTTTAAAACACAAAAGTTACCAAGAAGAACTCACCAACATAAATAGACTCACAAATAAGGAAAATGAAACAGTAATAAAAACAACTCTATTAATAAAATAACCCAGGCTCAGATGAATTTTAAGGAGAATTCTATTACACAATCAATGAAGATCTATTACTAATGCTTCTTAAATTATTCTAGAGGCTAAAAACAGAAGGAATACTTCCAAAGTCACTTCAAGAAACTAGTATTACTATAATGCCCAAGACAAATAAAGAATAAAACAAAACAAAACACTACTAACAAAGAAAAAGAACAGACACATAAATATATCTGATCAACAAAGATGAAAAACACCTCAATAATATATTTACAAATAGAGCTGGACATGGTAGCACACACCTTTATCCCAGAACTCACGGAGGCATATTTCTCTGAGTTCAAGGTCAGCCTGATCTACAAGTGAATTCCAAGACATTTAGGGCAGTTACATATATATGATATATGATTATCTGAAAACATCTTTAGGTTTATTACAGGGATGCTTCAATATATCTAAGTTTAAAGTATGATAAGTCATATAAATGGACTTAACAGAAAAATCTACTTAATAGATGCAGAAAAGGTCTTTGAAAAAAGTAGTTCCCTCATGCCTTCATGATAAAAGCTCAAGAGAGAATAATATTGGAGAGAAAATACCTCAACATAACAAAGGCTATATATACCGAAAACCAACATCATTCTAAAAAAATCTCAAAACAATACTACTAAAATTATGAACTACAGAGCATAGTTTATTATCTCCACTCTTTTTCAAAATAGTGTTTGAAGCAATAGTTATAACACAAGAGAAGGAAACCATAAATATACATATAGGGAAAAAAGTCAAATTGTTGATGTTTGCAAGATTATATGATTTTATGCATAAGAAATACCCAAAGTCCCATAGGAAAACTTGAATAAATGATCAACAATTTTAGTAATGTGAAAAGATATATAATTCACTTACAAAATCTGCCTTTCCCTACCTCAGCAAACACTAGGTTAAAGAAATACTTTCATTCACAGTAGCATCAAAGAAAATAAAATATTATAAATAAACTTCTATAATTGAAAGGTTAAAGACCTCTAATTGAATTTTAATCTCAGAAAGAAGATATTGAGGAAGATACTAGAAAATGGAATGACCTCTTATGATCATGGGTTGGTAAAATTAATATTTTAAATTAACCATTCTACCAAAAGCAGTCTACATATTTGGTGCAATTCCAATCAAAATCCCCAAAGCATATTCACAGGAATAGGAAAAGAAAAAAACAAGGAATACATTGTAGAGCCTAAACAATTCTGAGAAAAAGGAATAATACTGGCATGATGGCCATTCCATACATCACAATGTATCACAGAACTGTAATATTAAAACAATTATATTGGCACAAAATAGAAATATAGAACTCTAGTAGGAGGTCACTTGCTAATTTCCCAGCTGCCTAGACTCCCAAAATAATCACTCAGAAGCTATATTAATGAAAACACTGCTTGGCCAATAGCTTTAGCGTATTGCTAGCTAGCTCTTACATCTAGAATTAACTCATTTCCATTATTTTATATTCTATCATGAGGCTCACGGCCCACCAGCAAGGTTCCAGCTGCCAGCTTGCATCTTTCCCCTCTGGTGGCTACATGGTGTCTTGTGAGCCTGCCTTCTTTCTCCCAACATTCAGTTTAGTTTTTCCCCATCTAGTTCTGTTCTGCCCTACTATAGGCCCAAAGCAGTTTCTTTATTAATCAATGGTAATCACAGAATACAGAGGGAAATCCCACATCACCTCCTCTTTTCTGTCTAAATTAAAAGAAAAATTTTAATTTTAACGTAGTAAAATTACATATAACATATACATATAACAAGACAGTTATCAAGCAGGAATTATAGTTACAATATGCACAACTATTTTATCTTTTATCATAACCAAGAAAAATTATAATTACAACTATCTATCCTTCAGCTCCATCAAAGACTCCAGAAGGATACAATATTACCTAAGTTAACAGGAAGTGCATTGTAAGCAACTTCTAAAACTCTGGAATTCACAGAGACATCTCACTGCCTGGACTGTCCAGTCTGATCTCATGCTCATTCAATCCCAGTCCAGCTGGATTTAGTGAGCTCCCATTAGCTCAAGCACACTGTCTCAGTGGGTGGACCAACCCCTCGTGGTCCTGACTTTCTTGCTCATATTCTCCCTCCTTCTGCTCTTCAACTGGACCTTGGGATCTCAGTCCAGTGCTCCCATATGGGTCTCTGTCTCTATCTCCATCTGTTGCCTGAAGAA
>JAQHUG010000094.1:3251649-3294690 GCA_028555095.1 Dicrostonyx torquatus | reverse complement strand
TGGAAAACCTTTTCCCAACCCTTTACTCTGAGGTAGTGTCTGTCTTTGAGGTTGAGGTGTGTTTCTTGTAAACAGCAGAATATTGGATCCTGTTTTTGTATCCATTCTCTTAACCTGTGCTTTTTTATAGGTGAACTGAGTGCATGGATATTAATTGATATTAATGACCAGTGGTTGCTAACTTCGGTTATTTTTTGGTGGTAGTGTTTGTGTGTTTCCTTTCTTTGAGTTGTGATTGCTGATGGTTGTCAGATGTCTGTGCTCTTGTGGGAATTGTTGGCTTCCTTGGGTTGAGCTTTTCCTTCTAGTACTTTCTGTAAGGCTGGGTTTGTAGATACATACTGTTTAAATCTGTTTTTGTCATGGAATATCGTGTTTTCTACATCAATGGTGAAAGAAAGCTTTGCTGGATATAGTTGTCTGGGCTTGCATTGATGGTTTCTTAGTGTCTGCAGCACAGCTATCCAAGACCTTCTGGCTTTCATGGTTTCCATTGAGAAGTCAGGTGTAATTCTGATAGGTCTACTTTTATATGTTACTTGACCTTTTTTCTTTGCAGCTATTAATAGTCTTTCTTTATTCCGTGTGTTTTCTGTTTTGATTATTATATGGTGAGGGAATGTTTCTTTGATCCAGTCTTTTGGTGTTCTGTAATCTTCTTGTACCTTCATAAGAATATCCTTCTTTAGGTTGGGAAAGTTTTCTTCAATAATTTTGTTGAATAAATTTTCTGTGCCTTTGAAGTGGAATTCTTCTCCTTCTTCTACCCCTATTAGACTTAGGTTTGGTCTTTTCATGGTGTCCCAGATTTCCTGGATGTTTTTGTTAAGAATTTGTTGGATTTCTGTTTTCTTTGATCAATGAGTCTATTTCCTCTATTGTATCCTCAGTGCCTGAGATTTTTTTCTTTTATCTCTTGTATTCTTTTGGTCATACTTGTCTCTGTACTTCCTGTTCATTTACCCAGATTTTCCCTATCCAGTCATCCCTCGGTTTGTGTTTTCTTCATTACCTCCATTTCAGTTTTCAAATCTTTAACTGTTTCCTTTACCTTTTTTGATTGCTTTTTTTTTGGGGGTATCTTTAAGGGATTTATTAATTTCATCTAACTTCTTGTTCATCTTCTCTTCCATTTCTTTAACGGAATTTTTCACTTCCTGATTAAGGGTTGCCATCATTTTCATAAGGTTACGTTTAAAGTAGAATTCTTCTACTTCTTCTGAGTTAAGATGTTCATGTCTTCTTGTTGCTTGTTCACTGAATTCTGGTGTTAACATGTTGTTTTTCCGGATGTTGGAGGAATTTTTGCATTGGCACCTGCTCATCTCTAACTTCAAATGAGGCCAGCAGAGTCTTGGCGTCTTGGTCCAATCTTTGCTGTGGCTGACTGTGTACTTGGGAGTTTTTCTTGGTCTGCCCTCTCTTATGTCTCCCAACACTCGAGAAGGCTCTCATCTTTTCTGCCCTAAGCAGGCTGTGTTGTGGGATCCAAGGACCCCAAAGATGAAAAGGCAGGCTTGGGGGCAGGGTGGATTGTGCTAACGAAAGCCAGCAGTCGGGAACACATCCCTCTGGATGGCCAGAAAAGCTTGGGGAGTTGGAGGGGGCCTGTCCTCAGTTCCCTAGAACCATCTGGCCATGTGGCCACTCACTCACCTCTCTGGATCTGCTCAGCACAGGAGCAGTGCCTCTTGCTGGACTCCAAGAACACAACAAAAAGGTGGGCTTGGGAGGCAGGGTGGGTGGTACAAAGAAGCCCCACTTTCCACTGGCTCCCCGACCCCCGCCCTGAAACAGGCTGTGTTGGGGGATCCAAGGACCCCGCAGATGAAGAGGAGTGCTTGGGGGCAGGGTAGAATGTTTTAAAGAAAGCCAGCAGCTAGGAAACATCCTGCTGGATGGCCTGAAAAACTTAGGGAATTGAAGGGGGCCTGTAACTAGTTCCGCTGGACCATTTGGAGAAGAGGCCACCCACTCACCTCTCTGGATCCGCTCAGTACAGGAGCAGGGCCTCTTGCCGGGCTCCAAGTACCTCAAAGACAAAAAGGTGGGCTTGGGAGGCTGGGTGGGGGCAGTACAAAGAAGCCCCAGCCGCAGGGACACTCCCTGCTAGTTCCTCGACCCTCAACCCCAAAGCAGGCTGAGTTGGGGGATACAAGGACCTTGCAGAAGAAGAGGAGTGCTCTCTGATTCCACTCAGCACAGTAGCAGGGCCTTTTGCCAGGCTCCAAAGACCTTGCAGACAAAATGGCAGGCCTATCATACCCTCCTTTTAATGTAAACAAACACTTATAAACAGTATTTGGGAATTTTGGCCTTGTTCTCTTCAAACTACTTCCTGCTTTTTATTGGACAAAGTAATTTTAGTGGTATTCACAGCAACCTTTCAGGAGGTCTTGGTCCATGAAACATTAATCTGGAAAGATTCAACAGGTTCTCATCCTCTATGGAAACAAAAGAATAACCTCTTTTGGTAAGCAACAAATCCTTAGACCCAAATTCTGAAATCATGATACCTTTAAAATATATAGATTATTTAGTTTAACAGCCTGGACAAGAAATGTCTCTCTGTACTTAGCTCCTTCACAGTCAGAAAATTCAAAGAAAACATATTAGTACACATAATCCAGACTCTCTTGTATATTCCCTCTTTATGTGGAATTTTTCCTACTCTATTACTTTTTCTACAACTTTAACATTTATTTTATTATCTTTATTCCTTTAATCTATGACTGACTGTACTCTTTTGTACTCTTTTGCATAGGGGTTCAAGCAAGTTAGAGGTTATGGAGAAGAAGGCAGGGGAATTTATATAAATGATTTATGTATACACGCATATTCAATGATAACAGTAAATTTTAAAGAAATGCTTCCTTGATAGTGGATGAGAACTATACTCATCTGTGAATATAAGGTAACTAATAACTTAAATGGAAATTTTTTATGTTTGGTGCTGGGATATTTGTAAGATAGTGTACAGCAAATGGAGGTCATTATAAAAAACAACAAATGGTAATCATTCAGAAATCTACAAGTAGTGGGGTGCTTAGCCCAAGAGATATATCCATATCACAGCTCATTCACCTAAGGCTCAGGGAACATCTCAGAAGTGGGGATTTAAAAATTGTAAGAGCCAGAAGACCAGAAAGTCTGTTGTGAGCTTGTGTCTCCTAGAAATCATGGGGAAAGTACATCAAAGATACCTCAGCCATACAGCTGCCTAAATAAAATCTAAACCATGGTGATACAAACAAACTTGATAATGAAGAAGAAGATAGTCTTATCTGGTCTAATTCCTAGACAAAGTACTAAGAAAGGGAATATTAGTCTCTTTCAGGGGTGATTCCCCTAACTGATTTTCTAACACAAAGTGGTCAGCTATAAAATCATACACACATAAGACACACTAAATAAATTAATCAGCTGTGAATTATGCATTTATGTATTAATAATATTCAAGAAATGATCATGAATTTGAGAGAAAATCAGAGTGCGCATGGGACCGGTGGCAGAAAGGTGTCATGTGAGGGGTTAGAAGGAGGAAAGGAAAGGGAGTGTGATATAATTATGTTTTAATTAAAATTTTCAATTAAAATCATTTATAATAAACATTATTTGAAAACAATGAATTAGTCTAAGGACATTAGATGAAGATTCCAAAATCTCTCAGTAAATTTCAACTTGCTATCACATATATAACTCCCTTTGAATTAAGAAAATGGGCACACCTTCACCTGATCTCTGCCTCTTTGATTCTTGGCAACATGAAATACCATGTAAACTTTGTAGAGAGCAGTGTACCTCACAAAATATTCACATATAATACCTCAGTCTTTACCATATTTTTTGCTGATTAGCTCAGTTTATATTAGTTTAATGTCTAGATCTTGACTAAACGTAAGAAAGTTATAATTTAAATTATCTGAGCCTTTATTATTTGTTAGATTATAGAACTCCATTATGCTAAATTCTTTTATTGAAATTTTAATATAATAGCATTTCTTTCTTCCAAACTTCCTCCCTCCAAACCTTGATATACCTCTCCCTGCTCTTCTTCAAATTCCTAGCCTCTTCTTTTATTACTTCATGCATATATGCATATTCATATATGTATAATTTAGCAGATTATATTTAGTAATATATGTAATTATAACCTGTTAAATTTAGTAGATTATATTTAGGAATGTATCTAAATATAACCTATTAAGTTTATATAATGATACATGTATACATATTTACAGGGTTGACCATTTCGTGCTAGACAACCAATTGCTGAGCTCAGTCTATTTTTATTGCAACATTTTAAATGTATGAAAGGTTATATTGGTTGTATGGAAGAGGAACCTAAGCATGAGTAATCTGAAGTAAGCTTTACATTGTATTTTAGCTATTCAAATGCAGGAAAGTATGAAATTCTTTTTGGTGAGAGTTCTCTCTTTCAGAATGTGCTTTTCAGTGCCTACCTCGACTCAGCAGTGTTTCATCTTTTAGTCCACAAGACACAGATACATTGCATGTAATTGATAACCAGACCCAGTCGGAGGTAGGAAAGATTCATCTTAAAATTGAAAAAATGCTCACAGTTACTGCTGTGAATTGCTGACAGTCAAGACATAAAGTAGAGGTTATGATTACATATTGTTGATGGATTAGTCAAACCTGTTTATATTTGCCTTCCTAGATATGTCTCCTCCTCAGAGTAGTATGACATTTTGTAATTTACTGAGAAATGCCCCAATTGCCTTAGTTTTACCCCGCTCCCCTATAGCTATTTATAATAACACAGATCAACGTATGAACAACAAAGATGTTTCAAGTTTTAACTAAGGTAACTATGCAAATCATGCAAAGGAAGGACATGCTTCTCTTATATCTTTGAAAATGGAGGGTTATAGCTGAAAATCCTTAAATATTATCTACTGACTCATAACAGGTCTTTTAGGCTTCTCATTTAAAAGTAGATTTTCTATTTCAAATTACTCAATCTTTTGTATTTTTATACATTACGACCAAAGCTGAAGAGTAAAGTAAATCTTATTTTCCAATAGACCAAAAGTGATAACATTCTTGATTATTTGCACATTAGAGTAATTCTGGCTATTTTTCTTCCTATATAAACAAATATTGGAATAAGAAAGATTATAATATCACAAATACTAGCATATCAGTAATGGTCCTATTGTCTCCTTCCTGACGTTGTATTCCTTACTCATCTCTTTTTCCAATGCTTTCCAAAAAGCAGTAGTTGTGCCCAGAAAACCTGTCTGAAAGGTTGTTTAAATTAACCCCTGTCATAGGAAGAAAATCAGCTCAGGGATATGGACATAAAAGTGATATTACTATGGCAAGAGTAATTGAATTGTGTGGTGAGATCAAAATTAAAGGCCTTCATCAGGAGATATGCACACTGAAATTGTTTTACAGAATGAACAAGAACTGACACTTATTAACAATTTACTTTGTGATACCCATCCCTCTATGAGCTTCATGCAGAATAATTTAACAGAAAATTGATTCATCTATGTGCTTAGTTATTCTTTCCCTTAATGTGCATGTGCTTATTTAATCCTCAGAAAGGTACAGTTATATTCTCATTCTACAGGTGAAAATGAGAGTCATACTGATTATAATAGCTTTTTCAAGTCATATAACTTGTAAGTAATTGATAAAGACATGATTGAAACCTCTGAAATGTAGCTTTGTAGACTGTATTAATCTGTCTCTTAAATGGTACATATATGTCATTTCTGTTGATCTCTCCTGATTGCTAAGATGCACAAAATCTTTTAAGGATTAATGACTGTTGGGGGAGGCTGCTTGTTTGTTTCCCAGTCACCCAGACCCCTGGAAAAATCCCACAGAAATCTGTATTAATTGCAATATTGTTTGACCAATAGCTTAAACATATTTCTTTCTTTTTTAATTAATTAATTAATTTTTATTGTTAAAAGAAAAATTTACATTTACTACCCTTGTCCCAGGCCCTCCCGCTCCCCTACTACCCTACCGCCCTCCCCCTGGTTTCTTAAGATGGGGCAGGATACTGTGCACCCATATAGAACAGGTTCCCAAAAAACCAATACATGCAGAAGAGATAGGTCTCTGTGCCATTATCATTGGTTCTCGGTCAGTCCCCATTGGCAGCCACATTCAGAGAGTCCAGTTTGGTCATATGCTCATTCAGTCCTGGTCCAGCTGGATTTGATGAGCTCCCAATAGATCGAGCACACTGTCTCTGTTGGTGGGCCTGTCCCTCACGGTCCTGACTTCCTTACTCATCTTCTCCCTCCTTCTGCTCTTCCACTGGACCTTGGTAGCTCAGTCCCTTGTTCTGATATGAATGTGAGTCTCTGGCTCTATCTCCATCCATCATGCGAAATTTCTATGGTGACGATTAAGATATTCAACAAAGTAACTATGGGACACCCTCCCCCACCCCCAAGTTCTCCCCAGTTCTTCCTTCTCCCTTTTACCCCCTTCCCTTTTGCCTACCCCCACTCCCAATCCCTATGTCCACCCCCATCCCCACACCCATGCTTCCAACTTTTGCCTGGCGATCTTGTTTGCTTCCGACTTCCATGAGGATCTATATATGTTTTTCTTTGGGTTCACCATGTTAAGCATATTTCTGGCTAACTCTTATAACTTAAATTAACCCATTTCTAAATTAACCCATTTCTATTCATTTGTGTTTTTCCACTTGGCTGTGGCTTACTGGCAAAGTTTCTATGCAGGCTCCAGTGGTGGCCTTTGTCTCTGGCAGCTAGCTACATGGCTTTTCACTGATTCCACCTACTCTCTCTATATACCTTTTCCAGCCTGGCTATATTTTGTTAAGCCATTGGCTGAAAGCAACGTCTTTAATTGTTAATCAGTGAAAGCAACACATACACAGAAGGACTTCCCATAACAAATGACTTTTTTCACACAACGTACTGTGTGCCAGGAATTCTCCCAAGAGTTACAAACTGCAAAATTAAGCAAGTTTATCATTTAAAACATTAACTGAGTAGACCTTTATTTTGTTAAAACCCACAATTATTAGTAAAGGTTCAACATTTTAGCATTATACAAGTCTATCTGTGGAGGATTTTATTTTTCCATATCCTGTCTTTTTTAAAGACAGGGTTAACTGTGTATCATAGCCCTGGCTGTCCTGGAACTCACTCAGTAGACCAGGCTGGCCTCAAACTCAGAGTTATGTCTGCCTCTGCCTCCAGAGTGCTGAGAATAAAGGTGTGAGCTGCCACCTCCTTCCTGTTTTTGTTGTTGTTGATATTTTTGTTTTCAATTTTTACTGTTCTACATCTGTTTTTCTCTAAAATATACTAATAGCATACTGTTTTCAGTGGGAAAATTATATTGATGTAACACTAGTTCAGCTCTTGTGTATATGACTCTATAATGTTTTGATAAAACTGCTATAAATTTAAGAAAATAAATTGACCTCACATATGGTTCTGGCATGTTAGTCAGCTCAGAGAATCACCTTGACTGTTCTTTCTTCAAATAAGGACTCATCTAATGTCAGAGGAGTCCTCTCTGAGAATCCTGTTATACACAAACACTTTGGTATGTCCACTAAATTTTTCACAGGTTGTGGTAATGCATTTGACTGAGTCTGTAAAAACATATTTTAACACCTAGATGCCTGTCAACTGAAAAATGGTCAAAGAAGATATGATACAAATTTACCTAGTAAAATATTGCTTGGCTGTTAAAAAGGAAATAATGACATTCATAGTAAATGGATGGACCTAGGAAAATCATCCTGAGCAAGGCAACTCAGAGTCCCTCCCTCCAACAAATATTGTATATTTTTTCTATGTGGATGTTAGTGTTAAATCTTTGATAAGCAAGCTACAATTAGCATAATGACAGAGACTGGGTAATCAATATGACTATGTTCAGATGTTGTCACAGTAAGTAACTTTGAACCTATAGCTCCTGTCACTAAATTGGTTGAATGTATTTTGGCTTCTTGAACTTGCATCTATTTTTATCAATTGGAATCACTATTACTATGTCAAAGATTCCCAATATGGGTTAAAACAACAAAGTTTCTTAATGACCACAAAACACACACACATATCTTAATATATAATATTGATATTTACAAAGTCTTTGCATTATTGTTTGCCTCAGTTTTCATCATTTTTCATTTGTTTTTGAGATTGCATCTTGGTAGATAGACCAGACTTACCTCAAGATAATGAGAATCCTCATGTCCCTGCCTCCAAGTGCTAGTCTTACAAGCCTCACGGTTATCTTTCTTACAAGTTCTGTCATTGTAAATTAAATAATATTTTAAGACTAACAGCATTAATGCAAATCAAAAATACTTGTGTAATAGCAGAATTATGTGAATATAAAACTCGTCAATGACATGCCTTTAGTTTTGTTAAGTATAGGGTTCTGTTGGTTAAATGTCTTGGTTGTAGTAATAGAAGAAAAACAACTGAGAGAGAATCCTGGCATTTCTGAGTTCCTTCTTCTAATCATTTCAGAGGCTGAACAGAAATTTGGTCCTAGTGCACATATTTCTTATCTGAATTACAAATAGCTTTATAGACTGTTATTGATTTTTCTTTCCTTGAGTGAGCTCCTTGGGCTTCTCTGTCTATAAAGCACTTTCTCTTTCTTAGACCCATATTGGAGAAAGCAGTTACTATTCACAACTTCACAGCTCAATTTAAGAGCTAAGATGAAGTGAACTCTCTTGATAGAAAATGATTTAAAGAAGGAATTTTATTGTATAAGTCTGGGTCAGAGAGTTATCCTTCAACTAGCTAATTGTCACCAGGAAATAAGTTCTCATTGTTGGAAATCTTAGCACTTAGTAGTCTTGTGAGTATGAGAAAACTCTTGTAAAGTAAGTGAGTTACAGTTTTATTTAAAGGGGACCTTTAGGAAACAATAAAATAATTTAATTATTTCACAGATGAAATTTTACATTTCCACCAACTAGTATAACCTGAAAACTATACTAATGATATGAGGAAATATCATAAATAACATTAATAAAAATGTTAAATATCATTAACATTTTTATTAAGTGACCAAAAGATCTTTGCCTTCACTCAATTATGACAATAATCAATAAACATTCTAATGTTATTGCAATAAATTCCAGAAATATTATCAATTAGCTTTTCCACTCTGACGAAAACTAGGAGGATTATTATTGTTTGGAAGAAAACATTCAGAAAGGTCTTTTAGTGGTAACATTTTATGATTTTATTATTGTTAAATTTCCTACAGTGCCATAATCCTTTATCTATCTGATATTAATTCTGGAGCATATAATCATTGCTTTTGTTTTGTTTAATATTACATCTCTTGCTTCTCTCAATGATCCTAACATTTAGGAGGAAGTGAATTCAATGTGTTGCATGCATCAATGAATTACCCTTACTTGGGCTCAAATATTCTTTGACTTTTAAATCTGTGTTCTCAATATTAGAGAATCAAGCAAGACCTGATATTTGAAACATACCCAGGCCATTTAATATATACATTTTGTTTACTCATATCATAATAAAATAGGATGAGTAGTTCTTCATCTGTGAGGAATAGGAAGATGTTCCATTCTCCAAAGTAGAAAATGCAGAGTTCATATTTTTTCAACTTTTGCATTTTTAAAAATTAATTATTTGATTTTCTTATACAGTATGTCCTGACTATAGTTTTCCCTCACTCTACTTCACCCAGGTCCCTCCACCTCTTCTATCCTACAGATCCCCTCCTTATCTGTTTATCATTAGAAAAGAGCAGGCTCCTAGGAGATAACAACCAAACCTGACAAAACAAATATAAAAAGATGAAGGAAAAACTATCAGACTGAAGTGGGATATGGTAACCCAACAGAGGAAGAGTGACAAGAGCAGGCACCAGAGTCGGAGAAATACTTGTTCTCAGAGTCAGGAGACACACAAAAATACTAACTTAAAAGCTATAATGTAAATATGCAGAGGACCTGGTGCAGACCCATGCAGGACCTGTGCTTGCTCTTTCAGTCTTTATATGTTCATATGCATCTTGTTTAGTTGATGCATAAAACATTGTCTTTCTGGTATCCTCCATCCTCTCTAGCTCTTACAACCATTCTGCTTCCTTTTCTTCAGAGTTCCCTGAGTTCTGAGAGGAGAGATTTGATGGAGACAGCCCATTAAGATTCTCTCAGCTTAATGTCTGACTGTGGGTCTCTGCATCTGTTCACATCTGCTGCTAGAGAAAGACTTGCAGAGCTGGGATTTTAACTTAGGCATCTTGCTGCATAACTTGGGAGACTGTTACCATAGTGCACTGAAAGATTAATTCTTATGTTCCATAATCAGAGAGGAAAGTGCATTCAACCATGCAAGATAAATAAATTTTCAAAATACTGTGCAAAATGAGAGACAATCATTAATACGGGTAGTGCATTTTCTCAAATGGTATTTGTTTCTACTTTATAAAATATCACTGCTAGCAAATTCAGTTCTTCTGAGAATCTTACTCAAGTGCAAAGTGCTAACAGTTCCTGAAATGTCCTACCTGTTGATTTGGGCCTGTCTGAACTTCAGAACAGCTCATAATAGTGCACAATGAAAGAAAGTTTTCAATTTGTTAATTTTTTTTCTTAAACCTTTTGTGGGCCCAAGTTTTGCCTTTGACTGGTTTATAGATGTAATCACTGTGATGAAAATCACTAATTATTAGTTTAAATCAATCATTCTCTAGTAGAATAAGAATAATAGCAATGATTATACACTTTTCAAATTTCTGTTAATTTGTAATAGGTGCAAATTTTAATGAGCTTCATTATAAAAAATTCTTATGTGTAGCAATTCTTGTCTATATTTACTTCGATATTCATTGTGTTGTATAGTTTATGAACTTGTGTCACATCTAGGAAATCATTGCAATGCCTCAGTCTCCCACTTGCATACCTCTATATCAATTTCTTTGAATCTAAGACCAACTGTGTTTTCACTTACATTTTATTCAAAAGTTTATATTTTGTTGTTGATCCAAACTAGTGATTCTTGACCAGGATTTACAGCCCAGCTCAAATATTTTTGTCACCACCATAATTAACGTCCAGTATAATAGAACTGGACAATATTACCTTTGGGATAATACTGAATTATAAGGACTCCTTTTTCATGAATGAGATTAAGCAGTTTCCCTAATAGAAAGCTTGAAAGAATTTCATTTCTTCTTTTGCCATTTTGCCTTTTACAAGTGTAGTTACATCTATCCAGAGGATTAAAAATACAAAGCATCATTCCACAAGTAAGGACTAAACGCTCTCCAGATAATGCAACAAATGAAAGCATAAAATTGTGGATATCTTCACATAGAACTAATAGATAATATTTGTCTATCCCTCTATTTAAATTACTCAATGAGTAGCATTTTGTTATAGGAGCACAATTAGGCTAAGATGATATGACTATCAGATGGAATCTTGCCTACAGAAGTGCTTTGCAAAGTATCTATATTTTAAAAAGAAGTTGTATTAATTAGTATGGGGTTCATCCCATCAAGAAGCTGAAAAGATTCTTTTGGGAAAAAAATTGCCATACCAGATAAACAATTATAAAGAAATGCTGCATGGGTCAGAGTAATATAAAGATACTTCATGAACAAGAGTTCAGGACCTCAGTAAATGATGGTTTATAGAGATGTTGCAGATGGTGTTGTATAGCACAGAGAATATATCAGGTGTGAGGGTGTCTTGCCTGGAGAAAATGGGGTGTAAAGAGAGACTGACAGAAAAATTGTCTGAATAACAGAGGAGCTGAACACACAATGTCTTATGGTAGTCTGGAAAAATTACGTGCAAGTGATGTGAGAAAAAACTGGAAACCACAATAAAATTGCATTTTTCTCAAAAAGAAAATAATTGGAAACTCTAAGGAAACTGGAGTCATTGAAACAATGTGTAAATTTTTTTTATTTACTTTAGAATTGAGGTATTATTATCTTGTATTCTAACTGTTGATTATATGGTCTTACATAACATAGTCTTAGTTTGTCAACAGTTTGAGAAAGTCAGTTTGGTACTGAAATATGCAACTCCAGTTTCAGAAAAGGAGCATCACCACTCATCAACATTTGCAATTTTTATATTATGAGCCTTCTGTTTCTACATTTACTCTTAATTTAAGTGCTAATTGTCTGGGAATTAACTGACATGACACCAAGACAATCACACCTCCCAAACAATCACATAAAAGGAATATTCAAGTATTTCCGAAATACTGTTGTTTCGTCTGCAAAATGAGACATGACATCATAATGTTTTCACCAAGATGACAATGAAAAGAAGGAGTTGCTGCTTATATTAAGCCAGTACTCACTCATATCAGGTAGAGGGAGGGAGGGAGGGAGGAGAAGAAAAGACTTGCACATCAACAACCTTTTGGTGACCTAAGTCATTGGAATTCTGGAGGCAACCAGATATCCATGGAAGTCATAAAGGACCACTGGACATCATGAGGACTCCCTGACAGCTGAGTTTATCATTATAAGACTGAAGGCACCAAACATACTGTGCCAGCTATGGCTGGCAAGCAACAGATAGCCAATGCTATGGGCACAAATCCAAGACATGAAAAAAAAATAATAGTGCAATGAATTAAAGCGGTGGCTAAAGTGGAGGTGAGACAATAGAACCCAAAATGGAGAAAGTATGTGGCTTTCCCTGTGTGACCAGTGGCAACAAGGCAATGGGCTTGAAAGGTGAAGGAGAATGGTCTTCTCATAATGAAAAAGATAAACAAAATGGTGAGGCCATCAGTTTGAGTCATGTATTAATCCAAGTCTCTTAAAGGCATAGATAAAGGGAAAGTGGGTGAGGTAGTCTAAGTAGAGCTGCTAAGGGATGCTGAGAAAATGTCAAGGGAATATAATGAGCAAAAGCTTCAGAAGTTCTAAATGAGCACATTCTAAAAGTCAAAGATCTTTATGGTGAACATATATGGAGAGCAATGAATTGAGTGACGACTAAGACTGGTGACTTGGGTATGGGACCAGAAGACCCAGGGAAGATTAATATCCTATCTAACATTCTAAATAATCCTAACATCTCAAATGAAGTTCATCCGTGCATTACAGATTGAAAGATTTGGAAGCACAGGTTTTTTTTGTTTTTTTTTTAAATTTTAGTAGAAAACTGGTCAATAAAGTTGTCTGGAAAAGTAACTAATGGAAGTATTTAGGAGGGCTGATGTAGTTGTCTATGTAAATATTTTGTAATATAAAGGTAAGAAAGGGGTGAAATAACTATATTTTGAACAATCCACTTAAATTGTGAAAATTATATCTATACTTGATAGCCAACTGAAATTTGATATACCAATGTATGCCAAATTTGGTATTAAAAACTTTACCTAAAGGAGAATTTTTCTCTCTTGAACAAGTACGGTGACTTCCCTCATGGACTTGATATTGTTATGGGGAACAAAGTGGCAGAAAACCCATGGATAACAATCACCTGGACACTGACATCGGAATGGGAAACCTTGGTCTGGAAGTATATGAAGGGAACTCATAGGACTTGGAATAAAAAAAACAGGGGGCATGGAGGGACCTTTTGGTAATAGTATAGAGAACATGGGGTAATTTGGATCTGGGATGAATATGTGCCAGATACATAAAATACTCAGCAATGCACTGAAGAGAGGGAAGATCACTATAAAATAGAAAGGAGGTAGAGTCTGGAGCAATGCCCCTTGAATTGAAAGCACTGGCCCTGGAATTGTCCGTATCCAGGGTACTGGCATGGAATGCATAAGCACAGATCTAGGCTCTGAGTTTGAGGTCAGAGGTGAGATTTTGGACCACATATACAACTGTTATTCATGATGAAATGAGCCCAATTGGGCTTTAACTACATGGTCTCCAACATTGAGTACAGGGTCTAAACCATTGAGTGCATAAGCTATGGTGTAGAGTGTAGGGGCCTTTCCATGTAAAGCCATGGATCTGAGCACATATAGCATAGTGCCGGAAGCTTATGGGCCCCATTATGGGTTGCATGGCCTGGAGCACATTGACGAAAAAAGCTTGAAGAGCATGAACCCTGCTCTAAGCACTGGAATTCAGTATATGGGTTTGGCCATAGATGGCATCAGCGGTATTAGCTTCTACTCATCCACTGAGATGAGTCCGTCAACCTGGGAGAAGGTTTGAGGGTTACTTTGGGTGAGCTAGAGTCCATGCTCCCGATATATACATATGACCTGCCCGAAATTTATGAGAAATCACCAATTTGATGTTATATGGAGATGCCAAAGGACAAATTCAACACAAATGTGGTCACTCCCGCTTGTAGACTTCTAGATGCAAAACACAAAGTCCTGTAGTGTGGGTTTTTCCAGTGGTGGCTGAAGAACCCTGCCATTTAATGAATAGAATAAAGCTGAGTGGCTCAGAGATTGTTGTCTGAATTACAAGAAATGCTCAAGCATTTTCCTTTTAAAAATATCAATACAAGGGCCATTAATTTGTATTTTGATGTCTTAACCATTTTAGCTCATTTGCTGGATACATAAACCTCTTTAGAAAAATTCAGTTACTTTGGGATAATTTGAAGTGCCCATTAGAGGACTGAAGCTACTCTTCACCGCTTTCACTGAGACTGCAACATGCGCAGCTTTCAGTAGCTGTGGCATCTTGCTGACATTGAATATTAGTCTGAGAATACATACCAGTTCCTGAAAAAAAAAACACTGTGAAAAGAACGTGAACCCAAATTCAGGTTGCTGCTTTCGAAGCATACAATCTTATTTAATTATAAATAATATCTTTTATTTATTCCTTGACAATTTATGTATACAATGAATTTTATTCATACCCATTCTGATTCTACCACCCCATTCTTTTCTCAGATCCCTCATATGATATGTCCAACACGTTCCTTTCCCTTACTCATGTCTCTTGGACTCTTTTTATTTTTATTGTAATCCACCAAGTCTAATTAGGGCTGTTTTCTGAAAGTTGACTGATTCTGTTGGCTTGGTCTAGGGTCTCCTGCAGGTAAATACCATTCCTATGAGTTCATGAATGCAAAATCTCCTTCACATTCAGAAGACAGCATTTTATAGCACCCTTCCTCATCATCCATCCGATACATCTTTTCCTTACCGTCATTTTAACAGTGCTCCCTGGACTTTGGTGGACTCTGATATAGGTGTCCCACTTAGGACTATGTTCTTTGTTGAGACTCTTTCTGTAGCTGCCCAATGCTCCCTGATGAAGGCATTTTCTCAATTAAAGATCCCTCCTCTCAAATGACCTTGACTTGTGTCAATCTGAGATAAAGAAATCAGTATAATCTATAGTGTTTGAGGGTCTATGAAATATCACTCGACAACAAGTCAGAAACAGGTAACCCATTCCTGGCACTAGAATTTTTATTAGTTAGCCAATGATGTCTTGAAAGGGATTGTACTTTGCTATAAAGTGACACCACTGTAAATCTTTTTATGTATGTGTATGTATATATTTTAGAAGCTTCTATGGACATAGGTTTTCATATGAATTTTTCAAAATGTCTTCAATGTTTTATTCTTCCTCATATCCACTTCTTTAATCTTTTCTCACATCCTCAACCTTAATTTAGCCCTTCCTGTTACATTGCTTTCTCTTAACAATCTATAGCATTGTTTTCTACATCACCTGCTTTGATCATGCCATACACTCATGGCTCCTTACTAATTTCCTGACACCTATGAGTATTCTGAGTGAAAAATATGTACCTAAAAAATTAAAGCTAACAACCACAGATAAAAGAAAACATGTAATGTTTATTTTTCTGGGTCTGAGTTACATCATCTAGAAGAATTGTTTCTAGCACCATCCATTTACCTGTGGATTTCATAATTTAAATAGGTGAACAGCATTCCATAGGCTATTTTAATTTTGAGATTATTGTGAATATAACAATAAACATGCATAAGCAAGTATTTCTATAAAATATAGAAATATATTATATATATTCAGTAATACATAGATTCCTTTCAATATATACCTGAGTGTGCTATAAGTTGAACCTGTATTACACCTGTTTCTGTGTTTTTGAGGAATCTCTACGCTGATTACCATGGTGTCTGTACCAGTTTTCACCACTACCATTAGTGAATATGTGTTACCTCTTTACATGTCTTCTTGATGTTTGCTTTCTTGGGTTCTTGTGTATTCTATGTACTAGTCTTTTGCTGAATATAGAGCTGACAAAGCGTTTCTTCCATCCTGTAGGTTGCCTCCCTACTTGATTGACCCTTTTCTTTCATAAATCTGTTTAATTATGTGAGGTACTGTTTGCTGATTATTGTCCTTATTTCATGAGCAATTAGGGTTCCATTTAGAAAGTCCTTACCTATGCTTACATCTTTAAATATACTTCCTACTGTAAGTACTACTAATTTCAGAATTTCCGATTTGGAATTGACTTCTGTAATGGGTGATAGATATGGATTTAGCTGAATTACTTAACAAGTAGATAATCAGTTTTCCCAGTACTATTTAATGAAGAGGTTGCCCTTTCTTTCTAATCTACTTTGGCATCTTTGCCAAAAGCAAACGGCTGTAATCATGTGGTTGGTCGTGTATCTGAGTTCTCTATTACACTTCATTTGTCTTTCTTATGTATTTTATACCATTTGTATTATTTCTTCTTTGAATGTCTGATAAACTCAGCAGTGTATTCATTTGGCCCTGGACGTTTTAAAGTTGGAAGTTTTAAAATTATTGCTTCAATATTGTTGTTTATCACAATCTGTCTAAATTATTTTATAGCACCTTAGTCTAACTTGATAGATTAAATTCATATAGCAATTCATTAACATACTTTAGATTTTCCAATTTTGTAAGATACATTTTTCAAGGTAAGATAATTTTCTACATCTCATTGGTAGAAATATTGAATTATTATCTAAAGATGTATATTGATTCTTGTCATTTTGTTGATTTTGTGATATTTTCTTCTTGTCTTAACTACTATTGTAGCATGGTTGATCACTTCCTGTCAAGTTGTAGATGAACTTTTTCCTTTTCTGTCTGAATAATTCCTTCACATGCATTTTATAAAGCTGGCTCAGTGATACAATTATTTTAGCTTCATTTTTATTATAAATTTTATTTTTTCTGTTCAATGCTGACAGATAACTTCGCTGAGCATAACAGTTTAGGTTGGAAGTTTCTGTCCTTTAAAATTTGAAGTACATCTGTTCATGCCCTCATGTTTTAAAGTTTCAGTCGAATAATGTTCTGTTATTCTGAAGGCCTCAACTTTACATACGACCAGTATTTCTTTCTTGCTAATTTCAATATGATTTCTTTTATTTTGCGTATTTAGTGTTTTAATTATAATGCAGCATGGGTTAGTTTTTTTTTTTTTTTTTACTCATTTTGTCTTTTTAGTGTCCTAAATATCTGCTGTATGTGGATTGGTATCCTTTTTCTTAACTCAGGGAAATTTTTGGCTACGAGTGTTTTAAACATGTTTCTATGCCTTTAGTACTAGATTCTTTTCCTTCTTCTTTAACTCTTTTCATTATGCTTCTTTTCTTTTTTCAGATTGTCACATATATCTTGGATTCTCACTGGTATCTAAACAGTGTGTTACCATTGTCCTTTTATTTGATTGTTTCTGTTTCTTCATGTTGTCCTAAAGCTTATATATTTTCTCCTCTTCTTGATCCATTCTATTAATGAGACTTTCAACAGATCTTTATATTAAATAGATTGTGATTTTAGTGTTTTGGGGGCTCTGGCATGTGGGGGAGAGGAGGTTGTAAGTAGTTTCCTTGACCCCTTGACTCCATAATAGCCTCTTGAGAAGTTTATGCTTTACCGTCTTTGGCTGACTCATTAAGCAATCTGGCATGCCAGACTGGCAGATCAGTGCTTTTTCCTAGATATACAAATTTGATTAAATTAGTCAATCTCTTTGAACTACATATACAAGCATTAGGGTGATAACACTGTTCCTCATTAAATTGCCGTTTTGATCCTTCCAAGTTTTCAACTCTACAATAAGTGGTGGACATGGGGGGTATATTAATTAGGCTAATTAGTTGATATAGGAAGTAAACCACCAACTTTCTTTGTGTTACCATAAGATTATTTGACCTCACAAAAACCCAGTACAGGTATCTTGGCTCAACAGAGAATAAATCTCCATACTGTTTTAGAGATCATGAAACCATCCTCATGGAGTCGCTCTCAAAGTTGGTTATCCACTGAAATGCCTAAGGTGTTAAAAAATATCTTAATTTTAATTTAATTTAATAAATTAATATTTAATTTATTGACAATAAATTAAAATACTAGAGTTTTAACTGACCTAGACTGCAGCAAAGGTGTCATACTTTTTCCAGTTCCTGGATTATTTTAATATATAGTCAAGTTTAAGAAACTATTCCTCTATATGCAGACAAAATAGGAGGTAATGATGAGGAGAACTTGAGGGAATGGGATAATGAAGATGGAAGAAGGACAGAACATAGAGCAAGGAAAGAGATATCTTGATGGAGGGAGCCATTATAGGGTTAACAGAAACCAGGCTCTAGAGAAATTCCCAGGAGTCCACAAGGAGGACCCTGCCTAAGACCCTAAGTGATAGAGGAGAGGAGGCCCGATCTTGACTTGTCCTGTAGTCAGACTGATGATTATCTTAAATATTACCATAGAACCTTCATTCAACAACAGATGGAAACAGAGGCAAAGACCCACATTGGAGGACTGGAATAAGCTTCCAAAGTCCAGTTGAAGAGTGGAAGGAATGAGAATATGAGCAAAGAGATCAAGAACATGATGGGTTCACCCACTGAAACAGTGTACCTGAGCTAATAGGAGCTCACCAACTCCACATAGACTGGAAAGGAACAAGCATAAGGCTAAACTAGTCCCTCTGAATGTGGTTGACAGTTGATTGGCTGGGGCAGATTGAGGGGCCACTGGCAGTGGCACCAGGATTTATTCCTACTGCATGTATTAGCTTTTTGGGATCCCATTCTCTTTGGATGTATACCTTGCTCAGCCTAGATATAGCAGGGAGGGTCTTGGACCTTCCCCACAGCAATGTGCCTTACCCTCTAAGAAAAGTGGATGGGGGTGGGGGAGTATGTGGAGGGAATGGAAAGAGGGGAAGGAGTTGGTACTTGGATTGATAATTTTTAAAAATTAATAAATTACAAACACAAAAAGAAACAGAATTAAGGAGGATAAGAAACTTATTCAAGGATACAAAATGTCTATACAATAAAAATGTGCATGGTTTCAAAAATTGAAATCATTTTTAGTATAAAAAAACAAAGATGGGTAGTGATTTACTGGATTTTGAGCAACTTACTAGTTGCTATCCTACTGAGAAAAATGACACATTACATGGTTTTAAATAAAGTTATGATATAGGTTTGTTCACTAATTCATAGCAATTGCCATCTTCAATGTGTCTTTCTTTTTTAATTAAAATATTTTGACATATACAAATTATGTGCACTTATGGGGAGCAATGCTTACTTGATACATGCAAGTATTTCACGATTATCAAATGAGGGTCATTTATTTATTTTATCAAAAATTCATTAGTTCCTTATGGTAGTATACTATGAATCCTATCATCTACTTAAGTATGGAGGCACTATACATAGTATTCTAAATACAGATGCAAGAGGGTTGTGAGTTTAAGATCACTCTACCCTGCACAATATGTTTCAGGCCAGGGTAAGATACATAGCTTAAACAAAACAGACAAAAATAAAGCCAAGATACAACCTGGTATTTATGTTCAAGCACACATTACTGTAAACTATTGTTATCTTACTGTAGAATAGATCATCGTTCTATTTACTTTTTACCTTAGAGCCATTCAATAGCAACTGCTTAGCCCACTTGCCTCTCTAACATCCTGTTTCTAACAGTTCTTTAGTTCTGTGAGAACAGCTTTTAAAATTCTACACAGAAGTGAGATAGTGTGATATTTGTCCTTCTGTTCCTGTGTTGCATCCCCTAACATATCATTCTGCAGTTCCATCCACTTTGTTGCAAATCGCACGCCATTATTTTTAATAATGGCATATAATTACACGATTTAAATATACTACCACTTCTTTTATCTGTTCATCGGTCTGATGGGCACTTAGGCTGTTTCAATTTATTGGATATTGTGCCTGATGATTCAATGAGCAAGGGAAATCAGGTCTCACTTTTAAAACCTGACTTAATTCCCTTTGGATATAATTAATAGTGGGAATGCTAAATTATATGGTAGCTCTAGTTTTAATTTTTGAGGGCCTCTGTAATGTTATCCACAACATTCATACTAATTGATATTCCCACAAGTAGTGTGCAAGTGTTCCTTTTCTTCATACCTATTCCAACTCTTATCTTTTGAATCTTTGATAAAAATTAATCTAACTGATATGATTAATATCTTCTTGTAGTTTATATTTGCATTTCCATGATGCTTAGTGATGTTCAGTATATTCTTTTGTACCTCTTGGTCTGTTGCCTTGTTTTGAAGGAACCATTGAAAACTTTCTCTCATTTTCAATTAGATGTTTATGCCACTGAGTTGTTTCAGTTCCTATTATATTTTAAACATAGATATAGTTTGCTACTCTTTTTGACCATTCAATTCCCCAACTCTAGGATATATTTTGTGTCTGGAAACTTTTGGGGGTTTGATTATGTGATTAAAATTGCTAACTGATTGCCCATGTATTTCAAAGCATAAGTCAAACTTAATGCAGCTCATGACTAATTCTTCACTTTTACTGTCTAGCTTCTCTTTTTATTCCTGCAAATCTGAAGCTATACATTTGAGATGTTGTGACTCATTATTGTCTAAGCAAAGATGGTTTTTAGATACTTATTGCCCCTGCTTTTTTTGTTCCTTCTTTGGAATTCACAACATATAGTCTATTTTCCTTCAACTAAGTCATTTTAATTTGAACTCTATCTAGTGAGCCCACCTTCAGGAAGTCTTCTATCATGCACATGGACCTGGAACAGGTTTGTTTCCTCTATTACTTATAAGGCTAGGAGTTCTCGTTTCTAGCCTGTAATTAATAGCTTTGTATTTAAATACTCTCTTTATTCCTCTGGCTTTGTAAATAGGCTATGGGGTCCTGAAGGTTAGAGATTCGAGCTCATCACACTTTGTACCCCAGTTCCTAGTACTGGTCTGGCACAGAGTGCTTTGCTCAGTAAATAAATGGTGAATTGAACTTACCAATTTGAAGCTTTTGGTAACCTCTCCAGGTTTCTGGGACTCCTTGAAATTCACTCAGGTTTCTAATGTCCCAGAGCCAAAAGCTAACTAATGTCAATATAAGACCTTAAGACATTCCCGTGGAGCTTCTGAAAAAGCCAATCATTTTATTAGTGTAAACTGGTTTCACTTAAGGTCAGTATTGGCAGACTGACACAGCTAAAAGACAGGAGTGGGAGAAGCACCTTCTCACCCCTACCCTTTGCCCTCTTACTCAACTGCTGAGGTGACAGCCTGTCCAGGAGGCAGGTTATGGACTTGGATGGACATGTTCCCAGTCACAGACTTGGGCTGAGTTTGGAATTCCAAGCCAAGTTCAGGCTGTTTTGCATTGCTTCAGCTCCCTGCTCTTACAGTGTTGTTGTAAAAGAGGGGGGGTGCATTTTATGCAGGTTGTACTTATACCTGATGTGAAATTAAAAACACAGATTCTTCAACTCCTTTTAACGAGAGAAGATGGAATCTTCTCAGAGTCCAACATAAAAAAAAAAAAGTCGATGTTTTTGTTTCCCCACACTCTTTTTAGCTTGGGAATTTACAGCACTAGAATAAGGAAAGAAAATTGTAGTCAAACCCATTATCTGTCCTTGTGAAACTTGCATTATTGCTTCTTTAATTTGTTGTTTTAAACATTCAATTTGATAGTTTTCTGAGCATAGATGAATTTAAAGCTAATCCCAGACAGGGCATTGTTGACTATACTTCTCTTAATAGTATGAAGTGATTAATTGCTAAGAATTATTCCAGAACAACTTGTGGATATGGGGCCTGGGAGCCAGAGGATACTGATGGCTCGAGAGAGATGAAGCAGTATTAACCACTTGCTGAGGCAATCCAGGCATTCAGTACTGGAACTGGGCACAATCCCATCAGATCTCATGTCCTGCTTTTTTTTTTTTTACTTTACTTTTGCTATTTCACTAAAAGCAAAGGATAGTCACTCAAGCCACCACTATTAGTCAAAGACCATATTGTCTAATATTGGCAGTACACAAGAAAGTGTAGACCTTAAAATTCCATTATCTATCTCTGTCTAGTGTTTTCTTTACACACCAAAGATTTCATCTTCAAAGTATTTTTTCATAAATATTAACCAGTGAATGCTTTGAGCTAATCATGTGGTTAGAAAGCAGCAGTCATGCATTGATCCAAAGAGTAAGTATGAGGTGGCAAGGAGCCTAGATGGGCTGTTAAATCTGACTTTGTCATGGGAAATCAAGGAAGATCACAGAAATAGTATTCTTGTAAAAGATTGATAAAGGTCAAAGAAAATTTCTGGCCCTTGCCTTGGCAGTCATAATCCAGTAAAGTTCTCTTGCAGTTTTTTAGCATCACTGGTTAACTGTTGTTTTTCCTTTTCTGCGTCACTCACTAATCAGAGTGGGGATTAAAGTTTAATAGCCATTAACCCTGTTTGTTTTCCAGTCAAGGAGCAGTTTGAGTCGGAAAATCAGCAAAGAGTGATGGTCTATGTTTAAATAAGGAGCATGTGACTTATACTGTTGCATTGAGCACCATTGATAGGACTTCATATTCATCCTATGGTCATTTTAAATCAGAGTCCCACATTCTCATTTTGAAGCGGACTCCATGCAGTATATGTAGCCATTGCTGACAGTTTTATATTGTCCTAGACCATTCTCAACTTTGCATTATGAAAAACTTGCAAGGTCAATTCTGAGCTCATGTAGCATGGAAAATCATGTATGAGGACTTCACAAATCTGAGACATTTCTCCCAGATAGTGCAACTCAGAAAGAACAGGTGCTGGTGATTTCCATTTAAGTACAGCTTTGAGAAGTTATGGCAAGGATACACAGACCTATAAAAACAAAAACAAAAACAAAACAAACCATTGCAATGCCTCATATTTAACCTCTTGTCATTCCCATTTTTAACTACTCAGGGTACATGTTGAAACAAGATGAGAGATATAAGAGCCAAGTTCCTGGGCACCTCTAAGCCAGGGAAAAAGACATGTGACCCTGTCCATTGTAATTTGATTGGTGGGAACATTTCTAGAAACTGGTGCTGGCAAAGATTTGAGGTGATACAAGAGGCAGAACCCACTCCAACTCACTCTTTTCACAGCTGTCTTGGCTCTTGACAGCTGCAAAAATTTGTTTTTATGAAGTATGCAGTTCTCATTTCTGATGGGCTTTAGGAGAAACAGCCTGGGGAAGCCAATTAAATAGTATTTAGTTTCTGACCAAAGGCCTGCTTGATGGCTCATAGTTCTTCATCAGACAACATTCATTCTAAACTTGACAACTAGATTCATGTTGCTTGGCCTTTTCTTTACAGTACCAAAATAGCATCAGGCAAGGCATAATTAACTTTTGTGGGGTTTTGAAGGCATTATTACCTTAGAATGGATATTAGTCTTTGTATTTGAGAAGAGTAGGGGCTTCAAACAGTCTGTTTTTATTAGCCTTAATTTGCAATTTTTACATGTGTAAAGTTACTACAGCAAATTGCTGTAGGATAATGCTCTTGTACACTATAAAGATTTGTCAGTCATATTAGCCTAACAAAATGCTGATTGGCCAATAGCCAGGCAGGAAGTATAGGTGGGACAACCAGACTAGGAGGATTCTGGGAAGAGAAAAGGCAGAGAGTCTGTCTCTAGACAGACAGAGAGGAAACAAGGTAAGAATGTCTTACCGAGAATAGATATCAAGCCACGTGGCTAAATATAGACAAAAATTACAGGTTAATTTAAGTTGTAATAGCAAGTTAATAATAAGCCTGAGCTAATAGGCCAAACAGTTTATAATTAATGTAAGCCTCTCTGTGTTTCCTTGGGACTGAATGGCTGTGGGACCAGGTGGGACAGAAACTTCTGTCACAGATAATCTGGAAGTTTCTCTGTTCATATAATTCTGGTACTAGCCATATAAAATAATGAACCTGAGACAGCATAACCTGGCTTGAGAGGTCTTGAATAGATTCAAGAACCTCTTTTACTATTTGGCCTGTAAGTAACACCTCCATCATAAGAGGAAATCTTGCCTATATTTGGGATTCTTAGGTAATCTTGATATAATATATGATAAAAGAAAAGTTTTATGCAAGTGAAAGGGAGACACAAGACCAGATATGTATCCGGCTTTTGCCCCCAAATAATCATGTGACTCTACTCCTAGATGCTCAATTCTTTTTCCATCAAAGGAGAATTAAAACTCCTGGGTTTTTTGTTGTTTGTTTTTGTTTTTGTCTTAACAGCAATTGATGAAGTCAGACTTGGTCATTAATTTCTTAGATAAACATTTATACCTGGTTGTACATGGTACTAACTTAGAAATAAGCAGGCTAAGGTCATAAACAGAAAGAGTCAAAGATTTATAGAAACAAGCATTTGCCTTCAGTGGAATCAGTCCTGGAAAGGTTATAGAGCATATTAGTCTAATGCAAAAGAGCCGAGCCATCAAAAAGCGATTACCATATATTCATTGCACAGAGTTGCAGATTTCATTATGACATTTATACGTTCACATAATGAACTTTCATATTATTCACATCATCTTTGTTGATTTCTCTCTTCCACACTCCTAATTATCTCCCATTTATCAGACTGTTATTAAGCATGCTATCTAAATTTCAAACTTATTGCTAATAAATTATAATATAAATTTTGATAAAGATGATATGTAATTTTTCATTATAGGTATGATACATATGTTGATATATGGTACACATTATTAATTTTATTTTTGAGATTAAAATATAATTACATAGTTTTTTCTTCCCTCAAAACCTCCCATATACCTCTCATTGCTCTCTTTCAGTATGTGCCCTCTTTTTCATTAATTGTTATTTTATATGTTTATAAATAAATATTCCTAAATACATAGGTACAAACTGCTCAACCTATATAATGCTACTTATATGTATGTAGATGAGCTAACCATTTGATATTGGATAGCCAATTGGTATGCTTTTCTATGGGGAAGACTAATTCTCCAAGTCTCAGCATTAATATTTTTTGAGAATTATATGCATGAGTTCATAGTATTTATATAATTTCCACTCTTCCATCTTCAACATTCAAGTCTTTCCTCTTTCTACTCCCTCCCAGATTCCTAATCTTTTATTCTATAATTATTATTGCCCCACAAACAAACAAATAAAAACACACATCCTATTGAGCCAATTTGATGTTTTTCATATATGCACACATTTACTGCTGACCACTTTGAATCAGTTAACCTATCATAGGCTTCATCCTTGGAGAAACTGATTTGTCTTTCCCCAGCAGACATTGTATACATGTAGTTCATCTTGGAGTAGGCTCTTTTGAGATTTCCACTATCCTCAGTGGCATGTCAACTGCTGTGCTCATCAGGCAGGTTTTGTTTAGGCAATGATATTGTTCAGATTTTACAAGTACAGCTTCCTAGTTAACTGTCTCTTACAGTCTTTCCATTCCTTCATCTCTGTATTCCTCAGTATTAGGTGCAGGGTTTGTTTAATAGATGTACTAATTGGTCCTAGGCAACCCAATTTCACATAAGAGAAAAAATATCTCATATTTCTTTGTTTGCCTAGAGGCAGTGGGACCTGGGAAAATGGAACTGATAAATGAGGCAGACTAAAGTTTCATGCAGTAGCCAAGTTTATTCAAAGCATCAAACAATTTATACTCTGAGGATTAAGAAGAGTCACATAAGCTAGTGGTGGTGGCACATACCTTTAATCCCAGCACTCAGGAGACAGAGGCAGGACAATCTCTGTGAGTTTGTGATTAGCAAAGACAGGGTCCAAACCTACACAGAAGAAACCCACAGAGAAACGGATCCACAACTTGCCAAGATGCATATAATAAGTGATTGGGGTGCAATCACTAACAGTTACAACACAATTCTTATACCTAACATTAAGGGAAATTGCAGAATTGGGAACCAAAGTATTCTTAAGAGCCAAAGGCATTTCCTAACCTTGAACAGGAACCCATGACTTTTTATTTTTTCTCAATAAAAAGTTATCCTGAACTTTGAGTCATGTAAATATGAACAATGCTAAATGAACTCAGTATGCTACATATACATGTGGGTATATATACACATAAAAATTACACATGTATAAAAGTTCTCAATGCAATGACACCTGAAACTGCTAGAAAAAGTAATAGGCAGTACTCTTCCAGATATAGATGTAGGAAATTATTTTTTGTATGGAAAATGATTTTCTGTATATGACCATATTTGTCTAGAAACTGTAGTCAAGAATTGACAAGTGAGACCTCATAAAACTAAAAACCTTCTGTACATAAAGGAATCAAAGTGAAAATGGACCCCAAAGAGTTGAAGAAAATATTCACCAGTTAAACATTTGATACAAGATTGGCCAGAAAATGTAGAGAACTAAAAATTGTAAGAATCAAGAAAAACAAAACAGGTAAAATTACCCGTGGATCTGAACAGAGTTCTCAAAAGAAGAAATAAAAATATCTAAGAAAAGTCGCAAAACGTGTTCAGCATACTTAGCAATTAGGGAAGTACAAAGTAAAACTACTTTCAAGACTTCACCTTGCTCTAGTCAGAATGGACAAAATCAAGAAAACAATTAACTGCTAATGCTGGGGGCTAAGTGGTGAAAGAAGAACATTTACTCATTCTGGTGGGAGTGCATACTCATGTAGCCACTGTGGAACTCAGGGTGAAGGTTCTTCAA
This sequence comes from Dicrostonyx torquatus, assembly GCA_028555095.1. NCBI lineage: Eukaryota > Metazoa > Chordata > Mammalia > Rodentia > Cricetidae > Dicrostonyx > Dicrostonyx torquatus. The sequence goes on along the minus strand of JAQHUG010000094.1, from coordinate 3,267,749 downwards.
AGAGTTAAAAATAAATCTACCACATGACACATCTATACACTCTTGGAAATATACTGAAAGATTCCATATCATGCCAGATACTAGCTCATCTGTGTTCACTGATTTAATGTCCTGCATTCAGAATACCTTGAAAATGTCTATTAATTGGTTTTATAAAGAGAGAGAAGGTGAGGAATTGAGTAGGTATGGAGGTGAGGGTCTGGGAAAAGTTGGGGGAAGGAAAACATGATTGGAGTGTGTTCTTTGAAAAAATTACTTTCAATTTAAAAACTTGTGAGGAAATGGAAATGCCTTTCACTCCCAACAACTGAGGAAATGTTAATGAAAGAGTATAGTACAATTATACAATGGAATATTACTTAACTGTTTAGAGAAATAAATTATGAAAATTGCAGGTAAATGGATATAAGTAGCAAATGATATGCTGAGGTGACCCAGATCCAGAATGATAAAGGTCACATAGTCTCCTTATTTATGGATAATTCTTTCAAATCTTTAGATGTGAGCTTGCATCCTGGAGTAGCCAGAGGAACAAAGAAGGTAAAGAGGAGATGAGGGAGTGGAATGGGAGAGAAGAAGCTCTAGACAGGGGACTATCAGATAGGACTATACAGATACTCTGAGAGTGGACATAGGACAAAGATGCAGGACAATACACAGGGAGAGGGAGAAATAACACTAAAGATATTAGAAAAAACCACAGGGAATTATTATTTTATCTTTCCTAAATATTATACATTGCTTAAGCAGTTTAAATGAAGTTATGCCACTTACTATTTAACAAAAAAACTAGAGTGAGACAGGGGAACCCTCCCCTCAACTTTTGCAGGATTGGGGGAGTCAGACTCCCAAAATAGTATGTTTTTTCCCTTGTCTTTGATTCACCCACCTCCAAGAAGCTGAAAGTAACACCCTGTTGCTGAAGATACCAAACACTTTCAACACAGAACTTAGAAGAAATCAAGTAGTAACTTAACCAAAAGCCTCTTACCGGAGGACTAGCTTTCACTGGATCTGAAGGGGCTATGCAAACTGCTAAAGAATAAAACCAATGTCTAGCATGGCAAGAGAGCCCCAAAGGTGCAATAGTGGCACTTATGTATTGGGGGTAACTAAGAACTCTCTAATTGGACTTTAGGCTTGCTCACCAGAAGAGAATTCATTCCTTATACTGTAAATCTAGTTAACATGGCTTGTGGGTCCTTGGGACCTAAAGGAGAACTTCCTACTGTCACTTTCCTCAATCAGCATAATCAAAACTACCTTTTAAGCTCTTACCTTTATATGCTCAAATAAGTGTAGCTCTCATTCCTCATCAGAGAAACTTCTCACTGCAACGAATGAAGACCATTATAGAACCCCACAACTGGTCAAACTGCAGAGAACAACTGACTGTGGGGAGCATAACCCCAATTGATACATCTACAGCACAAGCCCTGAAGCCAAGATTCAGGAAGCAATCACAGAAGACAGTGAAGAAGGATTTTAAGAGCCAGAGGTCTAGGATGTCTGCTATGTGATTGTATCTTCTATGTAAGACAGGGAAGTGGTGCCTGTGAAATCCCAACAATATAGTAACCTACATACTGGAGAGATAGTTCAGTGGTTAAGAGCACTGGTTACACTTCCAGAGGACAAGAGTTTGAATTCCAACACCCGTATGATAGTTCACCATCATCTGTAACCGAAGCTCCAGTGGGTCTGATACCCTTTTCTGGCCTCTGGAAGGACCAGACATGCATGTGGTACAGAGATATGCATACACAGAAAAAACCTATACACATGAAATAAAATAAAAATTTTAAATCAGAAACTCTTTAAAAATATCAGAAGGAAGAGGAAACTGGAGTTGGTATGCAAAATAAGATTGTTTTAAAAATAAAAGAAAAATATCATGTTTAAGTATTGCTGGGTCCTAACATCTTCCTCAGGGGAGGGGGTAAAAAGGCGCGACGTCAATGGTCACAGACACTGGGAGTCAAGTTGAAGGTTGACAGCAGACTCATTTATTTAAGAATAGGGAAAAAACTTACATACCCTTCCAGCACCCAGCCATTCTGATCTGTTGACAGTTGACATTTCATGTTTGTCTCTAATTGGCTAGGCATGATCAGGACTTCTGACAGCGCCTGCTGTTAGGCACTCAGGAAACAAGGCTTGGTATCTCCTTTTCTGCTAGGCACAGACAGGATCTTTGACTGCTTCAGGCAGGCTCCAGGTTGGCTCCTTTTGATCTGGGAGGCCTTATCTTCCTACAGTCTAAGGAAGACCTGAAGAGTGACAACACCAGTTGACATGTCAGTATGGATGAGGAAATTCACAAAGCCCCACCCCTAGATGAAGAAGAGATATAGAAGTTCAGTAACTGCTGGGAGACAGAATCAGTCCTTCACAGGGAAGAGCCACCTAGTTGGCTATCCAATACAAGTGATTACACACACACACACACACACACAAACACCATTAAAGGAAATCAACAAGTTTTATTTGTATATTTATTTATTTATATATCTATGAAACTCACAATTTTCCATGTCTAACAAATGCTAATGAAACCAGTGAACATTCAGTTAATTTTAAACAGTTAACGTTGACAATATAATATGAAAGGAGCTAGAGATAAAGAATTAAACAATGAAATTTGTGTACTAAAACAGAATATATTTTAAGGTGGCCAGACCTTGCAACAGTTGATAATAAATTCCTATATATAGAATCTTTTGTGGTATTGTTCAATGCTTATGGATTCTATGAATGACTTTTCGCTATAAAAGCTTAAGAGAGTAAACTGACAATATAAGTTTAATAACTCAGCATAGGAATATATATTTTAAACATTTAGCCAATATCCTACATTAAAGTGTTTTCTTCTAACATCAGGAAGAAGACAAGGCTGTCCTGTCTTATCATTCTTATCCAATATAATGCTTAAAATCATAGAGGATGAAGGACAAATAAAAATTAAAAGGACACAAGTAAAAAAAGAAGACAAATTATTCCTATTTATAGCTGCTAAAATCCTATATTTAAAAGACCCTAGAAAGTCTACTAGAAGTACTGTTACAGCCAATGAACAATTTAAGAATGTTAAAAGATACAGGATAGATGCATAATAAAATCACTAACATTTTATTAAAGTTTATACAATCATTTATTTGTGGGTGAGGGGGACATGTACGCACATTTAGATATCAAAGGACAAATTGTAGAAATCAATCCTCTCCTTTCACTATATGGGATTGTGGGATCAAATTCAGATTGTTGCACTTGATATCAAATACCTGCATATAATAAGCCATCTTACTGGCCCCTCGTAGCTTTTCTGTATATCAGCAGTGCATTCATTAAGAGAAAAATGAAGGAAAAAATCTCATTCAGAATAGTCTTTATAAATCATAGAAATAAATCCTGCCAAGGAAGTGAAACATTTTTCAATAAAATCTATGAAATACTAAAGAAAAAATAGAAAACTATTCTAGCACATATACAAATCATTTATATATTTAAAATATATATTCCTATGCTGAGTTATGAAACTTATATTCTCAGTTTACTCTCTTAGGCTTTTATAGCTCAAAGTCATTCATAGAATGTATATTTAGGTATATACTCAAAAGTAACACAATCAGTATTTTCTGGTCTGATATTACTAATCAACAAGAATGGCATTTATTATTGTTGACTAAAAGCACTAAGTCTTCACATATATGTTGCTGTAAAATATCTCCCTGTCTTTTCAGGCAGAAAGTTATTTGGAACATTGCACAGAATTATAAACTAAGGTTCTCATTCAATTTATGCTTATTTTTGTAATATCTGTCATTATTCTATGACTTTCTTATTTTGTAATATCTTTTCTGTGATCTGTAGTTGGTATTCTATTGTTTCATAGCCTCATTCATTAGCATTTCCTCTTTACTGCACTCTACAGTTATAAGAGATTAACACTTGGACAACATAGGCTATATCTCAACAACTATTCTAAACACTTTAGATCTATGGTCTATTACAATTTTTACAGTAATCCTGCAGAGTAGGTGCTATTCTTATTCTTGGTTTTCAGATGCACATACGTAAACTGAGAAAGGATAAATTATTTTTCCTTGGGCCTGAGTCCATGTTCTTAGGTACTATGTTATGTTGCCCCCTCATTTATAGTAAATTATTCAGTGAAATAAAGGATGTAATTATAATAGCTCATGAATTATGTGACTGTGAATATCACTTTAGCTTCCAGGGCCCAACATGGTACTGGAATCACAGCTATCAATAACTGTTCATTAGACAGACAAGTTAACATGAACTGAATAGAGGGAAGGGAAATCTTGCTTGGGAATTCATAAAAAGCTTTCCGATGAAGAAAAAGTTAAACTAAGACTCCTAATTAGAGGAAAATTCCCAGATGATCATTAAAATTGACACACCTGGAGTAATGCAGAGTTAATAATGCCTGGTTCTTAAGAACTGACCAAAAGACAATGATCTTTGATATAAGGAAAGTGGACTATAACCAACAGATTTAAAGTGAGTGAGTGAGATAATAAATTTTTGGTAGTATAAAAATCACGTTGGCTTCATGTGAAATAAAATGGCTAAGGACATAAAACTTAGAAATGATGAGAGCAATTAGGAAGCTAGTAAGATCCAGGTAAAAGGTGGTAGCGATTGAAACCAAAAACAGTCGCCATGAACAAATACGGATAAATCCAAGAAGCATTCGGGAAATCAAGAAAATAGAAAGAATTTAAGAACTTAGTAATTGATTGTGTGTTTGTATTTTTGAATAATAGAGGGAATGTCTGAATAGTGACGAGTCAAGGCTCTTAATATCACGCCTTTTAAAGCTCTTGAGTACAGAGAGCGACTATTTATTGAAGAACAGAAACTGTGATGAAAGTAAGTTACCTTGAAAAGAAATGGTGTTGAATTTGCTCAGTTCTGAATATATGCATGATATCATGCTGCATGCTTCATATAATTTTACATTTGAAATATTTAGAAATGGAGGTATAAAGCAGTTAAATAATTCGCCCCAGATCTCACAGTTAATATAGTGCTAAGATGGAAACTAGAGATTCTTTGACCCTTAAGTCTACAGTTGCTCCTTACTTCTTTGAAAGCTTACATAAAAACTTGGATTGGTCTATTTCTTTTCTGTCACTAAGCACCTGACTTCTTTATTCCTCAACATCTACCACAGTGACCAAAATAAATACATTAAATATAAATTGTCAACCAATATTATCAGATAAATCTGATTTTGTAATCTGGTAAGGGTAGGAAACACAAGGATTCGAAGTAATGTTGACAGAGAATACAGTACATACAGCTTTCCTTTGATGACATTTTTTGTATATTTCCTTTATTTTATTTTATTATTCTTTCTTTTAAAAAAGAAAAAACTATCATTTTTCAATATACATACCCATCCAAGTTCCCATTGCCTCCTCTTCTCCCATTCCTTCCACTTACCTCCCCACCTTAGTCCAATTCACATATAGGTCTACCTGTAAAGTCAAAAAAGATAAGATCACCTGACAAAATTGGGAGCATGGGAATGGGAGAAGAAGGGAGGAAGAAGTTGGGAAGAAGAGGGGAAAGGGGGAGGGTTGTGGGAATGGGATTGTCAAGATGGAGGAAAGACAGAGATGAGAGCAAGGAAAGAGGTATCTTGATTGATGGAGCCATTATGGAATTAGCAAGAAACCCGGCTCTAGAGAAATTCCCAGGAATCTACAAGTATGACCCCAGATAAGACCCTAAGCAATAGAAGAGGGCATGCCCAAATTGGTCTTACCACATAGTCAGACTGATGTATATCTTAAATATCACCATAGAACCTTCATCCAGCAACTGATGGAACCAGAGGCAAAGACCTGCTTCGGAGCACTGGACTGAGCTCTCAAAGTCCAGTTGAAGAGTGGAAGGATTGGTATGAGCAAAGAGGTCAAGATCATGATGGGGACACCCACTGAAACAGTCTACCTGAGGTAATTGATGACATTTCTGTTCCTTTGTTTCCATTCTTTTGGAAATTTGGCGTCTCTCCCATTCTTATCAATGATGGTTCCTTTCCAAATTCTTAAGTGCCACACATATTCTAGCAATAGGATTCTGTGCAATGTCCAGTTATCAAAGGAAGTCTGGTGAATATATTTTAAGTGCCAAAATTTTAGAATATCTAGGACATTTTGGTCATTTTGGTGGTGTTCGGGGACACTGTGACTAAATATTTTAAATTACTGCTGTTCTCTAAAATTCTGGCTAATTGCTATTCCTCTTCATACCCACATTTGGAATATAGGTGAATATATTTTTGTTTCTCATCCTAGATCTTAGAAAAATATAAAATGGATTAAGTTCAGGGGCTCTTTGTCATATCAGTGACTTGTCTTTAAATATTCATCACTATTTTAAGGATACTTAGTTATGATTTCATTGCTATTTTCTCCCTATAGCATCTATAAGCCATTAACATAAGAGACATTGCTAAATGACTTAGGGTTCCAATATTCTGTTTTCCCATATGGGTGCCTTGTTAAACATATGAATAAGCCTAAGCTAAGATGATTTGTCATTGTGTGCTTAGTGAATTCTGTCTCCAATGTAACACATACATTATGTTCCTCATAGTCTTCATAATTCGTATCTTTTCTAAGTCTACATCAAAAGGTTCATTAGTGGTTGGTGAAATATACTTTAAAGCTTTTCAGGTAAGTCTTACTTTGTTTAATTGTTTTTAGCTTTTCAACTTCCATGCCATCCTCCAGTATTGCTTAATAGCTAGTGGTTTGACCTTTATTCATAATCTCTTGGTAAGTGAGTTTTCTGGTTTAGAAGCCTTGAACTCATTTAAGGCAATTATATCCTCTTTATAGTCTGTTCATGACATGAGCTACAAATATTTCCAATCAATGTTCAATTAACAGTTTTTAGGCTGGGTGAAAATTGTCATTGTCAGTATTTATAACACTGGTCATAAGAAGAATTAATGTCTCTGATTATCTAGTTTTCTCCCAGAAAAGAGCAGTCCCCTGAGTAGGGAAGCTAATAAGTCTGTAAGTGAAGTGAGTGGTTTTTGGAATGGCTGATCTCTTTGGCCCTTTATGCAGCACGTTTGTATGTATTAATAAAAGCATCTTCATAATCCCAATGTTCCTACGCCTACATAACCTAGATACTCATAGCAGGTCAATCTCTGCAAGTGTATCTGTGGTTGGATTCATAGTTGATGCCTTTATGGAAGTTAGAAGAAATGTACATCTCCTTTAGAGAGATTCAGACTAAATTCAGAGCACATAAGCTGAGTGGAAGGGAACTAGATTTCAGTTGTTCTCGTGCTCTTTAAAAGATATCTGTAGGCAGTGGATAAACTGAGAACCTATACCTGGTGGGTCCTTTCTGTAAGGGTACTATCAAATGCTAGCAGGTCCCAATGAAAAGCCTTCATCAAATTATTTTCTATAGTACTGCTGTGTATGCTTGTATTTGAGCATAGAATTTAGTTTACATTTAGGTTCTTGGAACTATATTTGTGCTTGGAAAGAAGTTTCTCTATGAAGGCTCTAATTACAAGATTTTACAGAGCAATTAATTCCAAGAAAAATTAGTGAATTTTTATTTCTAAAGAATGATCCAAAAAATACCATACAAAATAAAAGGGAGATTGTGTAATAGGAGCTAGTGTGTCCTCTTTACTCAAAAGACCTCCTGGTGATTTTACTGGTAAATAAATGGCTGGAAGAAATTCCTATTTTCTACTCATCATGAGGCTTTGAAACGTGTCAATTACTGCCTCAATTATGTATCCTTGAGAAAGTTCATTGATCTTTTTCAAATTTCATACCAACCTCAGTTTCGCCTCCCTTCTCTCCTCCTGTTTCCTCCTCCCACCTCCCTTCCACCACCCTGCCCCCATCCACTTCTCTTTTGTTTCCATTCAGATAGCTAAGGCCTTCTATAGGAGTCAACAAAGCATGGCATATCAAAATGAGACAGTAACAAACTCCTCACCCCCATTGACTTTTTTTTTAATTTCAGCCTTTTCATGAGGCTGATGAGGATATTACTTGCACCAACTTCCTAGATTTGTGGTGAATGAAATATTAAGTCTTTACTACAGTAACTGAGGCAAAATGTTCTTATAATAGCTATTACTTATCGTTATTGTTAAAAAGATATTTCTTAGAAATACAAACTGTCAAATCTTGAATTAATTTTTTCTAATATTTACTGTGAATGTAATTTCAGATGCTCCAAATGTCTGAACCAGAAAGCTTAATTGTGTAGAAAACTGAGTCTTACATATAAAGAGATTGACCTTTATCACTTAGGAGTGTTAGTATGAGTAGAACTAAATATTTTTAGTCCTGTCCCCATCTGTCTAGCACTACAGATATATCTCTGACTTTGGAGTACAGGTATAGAGGAAAGATGTGATTATTTAAAGATTGTAGACCAAGATATCTATTGTTTTTTCTAACTCTATTCATGGGTTCCCTTGCATTTTGTTCACATAATCCATTTACTACAGAAGAGAAGAGCAAAGAAGACATAGGATTTTTAATATCTAAAGTTTTATACAGTTCTGAGACCTAATAGCTATGCAGTTATAAATTCTATTTCTGGAATTGTTAGTCATTTGTGTAGCATCTTTGTGATGATCAGTATTATATCTTGATCAGTATTGTGGCATTGGGGCAAAGACTTTATTTTGAGCTTTAACTTTTTAATTGCAAAATGTGGAAAGATTAATAGAATTATACGTGCGTGTATCCAAATGCTATTTTTATTATATCATATTAATGTTTTTGTTTTAGAATTTTTACCTAGGATGTGTTAACATCCCATCATGGAAGATATGGTTTGATTTTGCTTTTCTAATCATGTAAATATCCTTCTTCTGTTAGAAGGGCTGGGTTTGAATTTCTCACTGGCGTTTTATCACTGAAGCTGTGTTTTCTCACTAAAGTCTAGGTTCTACTTTGTCTTTGCCAAAATTTTGCTTGCCTGAAGTTCAGAGATCAATTCTGTTACAAATATGTGAAAAAAAAAGCGCTTGAACTTGAACATTCATTCCTCATAAATAATTACTTTGCACTTTAAATGTTGTCAGGCTAGTTTTAATTCTAATGTATTATACTAATATGGTCATATTTACTATCAACAGTAGCTTTCTAGTTTTTAAAAGTCGGATTTTATTATAATATTTTGTCATTTCCTTTTTACTCAGTGGATTGTAAATCCATTTCCATGGTGGTGCACACTAATTGGCCTCAATTCCTTTACAAATAGCACAGAATTTGTTTTCTCTTATATATAGGATATTTGTTACTTTTTAAAAACAATACTAAATATTTTTAGTACTTGATATTATTCTATATATGTTTTCACTGTATGTATATGTATATATGTGTCTCTCTGAAATTACGCAGATATTTTGCTACCATAAATTTGTGTATAATTTCTGCATTGAAATATGATAGGAAATCATAAATTGCCCAACTTATAGTTCACATCATCAGTCTGTGAGATTTCGCACAACCTTGCCAATGGTAGAGAGGTACACAGACAGTCCTTGTACTACAGTATAGCAACATGTAAGAAAAACCTAATTCTTGTTTAAACTTGACATTAAATGTACAAGTTGAACTTTTATTAATATATTTAATTGTGTACTGATTACTCTTCTTATTGCTGTGACAAAATAACTGGCAAAGCCTAAGGAGGCATTTTTTTTCTTTCTCTTTTTTCTCTTTTACAGTTTGAGGGTTTAGTCAGTTATGGTAACAGGGTTACTAAACTCTAATGGGTAGACACAGATCTCAATGTATATGCGAAGCACTGATGAGACTTTATGTTTTATTATCATTTTGTTAGCATACAGAGTTGACTAAGTATGAAATAAGGGGCAGGGCTGGAAGAAGCTAGGAGAAGAGGAAGAATAAGATCAAATGCAATGTGTGTAAAGATTTTAAGAGATCATATTACCATACCTATTATATGTATTGCAACCTATAGGACAGAAGGAGGTATTTTTCTGTAGTAAGTGGCGTGAGCAGGCTGTGTCCTGCTGCTTAGCTCCCGGAGCAGGCCTGCTTTTGGTGCCGGCTAACTTATACCCAAAATAATTACAAACAAACTGTATTCATTTAAACTCTGCCTTGCCCATTAGTTCTAACCTCTTATTGGTTAACTCTTACATATTGATCTAACCCATTTCTGATATGTATTGCCACTTGACTGTGGCTTACCGGCATGATTCCAACCAGTGTCCATCTTGGGTAGGAACAGCATGGCATCTGTCACACTTCCCTTCTTCTCAGCATTCCTTCCTTCCGCCCACCTAAGGGCTGTCCTATCAGAAGGCCAAGGCAGTCTCTTTACTTAACCAATGAAAGCAACAGAAATACAGAAGCATCTCCTACACCATTTTCTAAGCATTAGTCTCATTGAGGATTAATAACTAAAATATGCAGAGAAGTCAACAAAGAGTAAGTAAAAGTAATCCAATTTTTAAAATCTTAATTAAAGTGTAATTACACACTTCCCTCTTCCCACTTTTATCTCCAACTCCTTCCATGTCTATCCCACCCCTCTCCCAAATATATGACCTCTACTGCTTTAGCCATTGTTGTTACATATACAAAAAAAATAAATTAATTAATACAACCTGCTGTGTCCCTTTGGTGTTGCCAGCACATGTACTTTTCTCAGACTTACCATTCAGCATTGTCTAAGGAATCATGGGCCTTATTCTCTGCAAAGAATGATTCTCCCTTTTAGCAATTGCAAATTACTTATAGCTCTTTATCTAGTGTTGGAAACTATGAGATTTCCTACTACTATGTTGGGACATCAAAGGTTGTTGTAATTTGTTTAGGTCTTTTTAAGGCAGCCATGTTGATGAGATTTCATGTGTGAAACTTCTCTGTTTTAATTAGAAGGCAGTCACATAGCAGACTGACTGGTTGTCTGGCCCTTAACTCTTTCTACTCCCTCTTCTATAATGTTCTCTGAGCCTCAGTTGCAGGAGGTATATAGTAGATGTTTCAGTTGGGGCTGGGCACTCCACAGTCAATTCTTTCTACTTAGACTAGTTGTGGCTTCCTGTGATGGTTTTGTGCTGCACAAATAAGCTTCTTTGATAAAGAGGGAAATTTACATTTACATGTGGGTATAAAGATAAACATCTAGAATGTACTTAAGAATTACACTGATTTAGAAAAGTGATGGTAATATGTCATCCTTTAAGATCCATGCATTTACTTGCAATGGGTATTTGTCTATGTTTACAGTACCAGACATCATTTCCCTGCTAAGTATGCATTGATTACATTTAAACAATTGCTATTTGCCACTATGATATACTCATGCATTAAATTTCTCAAAACATAAACTTAAGTAAAAACAGTAAAAGAAAACATCATATTGTCAAGGATCCAAAATTTCTTTTGATAGCAGATACTCCTACTAAGGAACTTTATTTGGCTTTATTTGTTGAGAGATAAATTGAGGAAAGTATATTATTTTACTCATTTCAGGGGCATTATTGAACAGATTAGTGTGGTGGAAGACAATATGAGTACAAGAGAATACTATGAAAAGAGTCCTTGATAGAGTAAGAAATAAGGATTGTAAGGAATCCGAATAGAAAGGCAAAGAAAGTTCTGTCTTTAAAGCAATCTCTCTCTAGCCAGGAGTTAGTAATTCCACTGAAAACAATTCATAATTAATTACAAATAATAAAAGACTCAACAATTGTGTGTTTTCTTACACAGATAATTTTAATCCTTCGTTAAATGACAAATAATTTTTGCAGACCAAAATGCACTAGGCAATGTTCATGGCTATTGGAAAACAATGGTTTTCTATAAAGGGCTTCAAAGTATTGATTTTAGATTTTGTGGGCTATACTGTTTCATTGAAATTCGAGATGAAGATATCCAAAAAAATAATTGTGAGTATTTTTGGCAAAAGAAAGAATGGGAACAATTCTGAGTTAGGAAACAAGAAGCATCTAATTGTCATGTTTCCTTAGATTCCTTTTGCTTACAACAGTTTCTAAATGTTCCCTTGATGTTCTTGACAGTTTCCAGGACAGCTAGTGAAACATTTTGAGGAAAGTTTCTCTATTAAAATTTGTATAATTATGGGTGATCATTATGAGACAAGGGTTTTGGGTTTGGAGGATAAAAAAGACTACAAGCTCAAAGTGCCATTTACAGTACCTTATATCAAAGATTCACATAATAAGAATAATTCACCAAAAAAAAAAAAGCCAGGCGGTGGTGGCACATGCCTTTAATCCAAGCACTCGGGAGGCAGAGGCAGGCGGATCTCTGTGAGTTCGAGGCCAGCCTGGGCTACAAGAGCTAGTGCCGGGAAAGGCTCCAAAGCTACAGAGAAACCCTGTCTCAAAAAACCAAAAAAAAAAAAAAGAATAATTCAGAATTATTCCCAATCAAACTCTCCAGGGATAGATAGGGTAATTCAATTTTAAATGTAGTGAATAGCCATATTTTTGAACTGAGAAACTGAGTAAATAGTGGTTTTGTTTGTTTATTTGTTCGTTTAACTAATCTGGATGCACCAGAAGAACATATACATTCTTTTGGGTGCCTGATAGATTGGATAAGTTCAATTTTGTGATAATTGTAGGCTGTCTAGTGGTAAAGGCTAAAATACAGGTGCTGATACTGCTTTTGAACTCAAAAGAATGTTTAGAGTTGGAAATTGATTGTCATGTAAAAATCATGGCTGTAGGTAAGATCATTAGGAAGAACATTCAGCGTCAGAGGGTAAAAATATGCATAGGAAAAAGCTCTAGCCATCTAGTCTACATTTTAATTTTAAACACAAGTTTTGAAGAATAGAGGGGGAAATCAGAGGAATAAGAGGAAATCTAGACTCTATAGGGTGCAGACTCATAAAAACTACGTACAGTTCTAGGGTCAAATGTTTAAATTATGTAACAATTTGTCAAAATTAGTGTCCAAAAATAGAACTCAGACATTTCTCACAAAGGATTGGTTGCCAACTTTATACCATATTTGGAAATCCTTTTAGTAAGATGGACAGAGTCCATTGGCTAGGTCAAGAAGGAAGTCTTTATTCTTGTCATCAAAAATAGTCATGATGGAGTGATATGTTGATGCTGATTAAAAACACATTGGAAAGTGTAGGGTACATAGGAAAACAAAAGAAAAACTACAGTAATTTTTTGATAGAGTTTGATTATGACAAGAGGGAAGAAATGGAGTAGTTTTTTGAATATAAATTTTCAAAAAAAAAAAACAGGATATTCAAATATGGAAGACACAAGCATATTTCAAGGCCAAGAGCTAAATCTCTGCCACGAGAGTCTGAAGGTGGTTAAGAAAACAATGCCTATCAGAACAAAACCTCTGGAAACAGAAATCTCCAACACAAATGGGAAAATTAGCCTTGGGTATTAATCCTCTATGTTGTTATTTTAAACTTCCTAGGTTCAATGGAATTCTATAAAGGAAGAGAAATGATAATATAGGTATCTATTATGAAAGAATAATTATTACAATAACCTAAATGTTAGGATCTGGGTAGTTCAGTAATGTCTGCCTTCACATTGTAAAGGATGCTTGATTGCTACTCAGTTCATGAGTTTGACGCTTTTCTGAAGTTCCAATATACCTCGAAGGACAGGGAGGATCTTGGAGTGCCATTGTTTATCAGACCTTATTAAAAGAGTGAGGACCCTAAAAGAGACATACGTGAATCTAATCTACATGGGAAGTTGAAAAAGACAAGATCTCCTAAGTAATTTGGGAGCATGGGGACCATGGGAGAAGGTTGAAGGGGAGGGGAGAGGAACAGAGGGGAGCAGAGAACAATGTTGAGCTCAATAAAATCAATAAAAAAGGAAAAAAAGAGTTAACAATCTGGGTTTTGATTTTAGCAAACTGTGGAAGAAGCAGCATCTTTAGCAGTCATAGTAGCATCAGTGACAGCGTTAGCAACATTGGCAGCCAAGGAAGCATGGTAATAAATGAATTTTCTATCAACATACCAAGACAAACAGGAAAAAGCCAAATCTGTTCCTTCGGAACTTCTAATGCCTGGAATACCAATGAAAAATGTTGTCCGTATTTAGGTTGGGCCTACCCACCTGTATAATCCTTATCAAGAGAATTTCTCACAGGTATGTCCAAAGACTTATCTCTTTTTTGATTTTGTATCCAGTCAAATTGACATCCAAAATCAACTTTCATACTTTCCTAAAGTAAGACATTTAGTAGAATTTTCTTTGTACTTTTACTGTCTGACACATTACTTCGGCTTTCCAATATTTAACATATGAAAGAGAGGGTGGAAGGAATGAAGGAAGGAAAGAAGAAAGAAAGAAGACACAAAAGAGAAAAAGAGAGAGGAGAGGAAAAAGCGAAAAGTATGAAGTGAAAGAAAAGAGAAAGGAATGAAAGAAGAAAAGAAAAATTGTTTGTTTCAAAATCAGCTATGATATTCCAGAAGATTTTTGCACTAGGGTGGAAAATGCCAGCGGGGCAGCAATGCTCTTTCCAGCTTTGAATGCTGCAACGTTTCTATCCTGATGAGAATGTTGCAACTGGATGTATTAGATAGGATTCTCTAAAGTAGCACAACTCATAAAATGAATTGCTTTATATGTATATAAAGAAAGGGGATTTATCAAAAACACTTGCAGGCTATGGTCCAACTAATCCACCAATGGGTCTCCAAGGCTGGAAAGTCCAAGAATCCAAAAGTTGTTCAGTCCACAAGGCTAGACATCTCAGGTGGTCTTCGGTATATGCTGGAATTTGGAAGAAGTAGGCGCTAATGCCAGTGAAGGAATTACCTTATTAGCAAGGTGAAAGCATGCAGTCAAAGAGCAAAAACTTCCTTCTTCCATGCCTGTTATAGGCTTCCAGTAGCCTGGATTAAAGGTGCATTTTCCTGCCGCAAGATCCAGATCAAAGGTTCATAACTTCCTACCTCAAAGGTCTGAACTAGACATGAATTTACCCACTTCAAATCAAGCAAAGATCTCTCACAGGTGTGCCCTCCATGTCGGAATTGTAGTTCATTTCAGATGTTGTCAAGATGCCAATCAAAATTAGCAACCACACTGAACAGATGTCGAAGACCTGTATAGAGAAGGGAAGGGCTAAAATAGGAGCTAGAAGATACAGGAGTCAATTTGGATTTCTTTCCAAGATGTTGAGAAATGAACTTGTCCAAATTTTAAAATTCTTTCTTCTGTGGCAGAATAAAATTATCTGCTATTGCTCACTGACTATAGGAAGGAAATACTGATATAAATCTTTAAGTTATGAGAGAAGCCCGCCCTTTTGATGGTGGCTGGTCCTTGGTGAGCGCCACGGTTTCAGATCTGCCCAACAGGAGTGGTAAGACCAAGTCCTAGCCCCCTAGGTGCTATGCTCCATTGGGAGGCTCCCTCGTCCCCTCGCCCGGCTTTTCTGTGTTCCACACCCCAGAGTGTCCCTGGGCAACGCTCCCCTTTGACGGAGGCCCGGGTTCCCTGCGGAACTTGGACTTCATCAGGGCTATGGCCTTGGACAAGGGTGGGTCCAGTATAAACCTGCAGGGCTCCAGCAGAGAAGCCCACCACTTGGATGGGCACTGGTCCTTGATGACCACCACTGCTTCAGATCCATCCGACTGGAGTGGACCAGAGTAAACCACTCAGACCAAGCAAGTGACCACTATCTACCACTAGTTGATCAACCTGGAGATAAAGAGATGGGCAGGCCCCAATTCAAGAGTTCCTCTAACAACCTGAAAAGCAATATAACAACACCAGAATCCAGCAATTATGCAACAAGAAGATCAGAGCAATCTAATACAGAAGAAGTAGAAGAAATCGACTTTAAACATAGGTTTATGAAAGTGATAGAGAGCATTAAATAAGAGGTGAAAAACTCTTTTAAAGAAAGAGTTGAGAGGACTAACAAAAAGTTAGAAGAAATGAATAAATACATCAAAGATACCCTAGAAAGCCAAGAAAAAAGCAATCAAACAGGTAAAGGAAACAGTTCAAGACCTGAAAACTGAAATGGAGGCAATGAAGAAAAAACAAACCG
>JAQHUG010000094.1:3204668-3214693 GCA_028555095.1 Dicrostonyx torquatus | reverse complement strand
GATCTTGTTTGCTTCTGACTTCCAGGAAAATCTATATAAGTTTTGCTTTGGGTTCACCTTGCTATTTGGCATCTGCAGGCTTATAAGAAACCAAACCAAACTGAACAAACAAATAAAACTTAAGCAAGTGGATTTAAACAATTAACATCAAATATTGGGGAGATGAGGGAAATTGTTTTCCGGAATTTCCACATTATCATGAATAAATGCTTAACTTCGGCAATGACAAGAAATTAATTCATATCTAAAACAGAAAATGTGCCTTAAAAGGCAAAAAAAATGGAGATTTCTGAGTGATCTTGGACAGTGAGATTACTAGACAGTGAGTACTATAAACCATTATTTTTAAACTTTCAATTATCTTACAAAATTACAGGTTTCGGTATGGAATTTTTATTCATACTTAGTTTTGGTTGACTATTCCCCAGCTCTCTCTTCCTCCCATCTCCTTGGCCTCCAAGGATACTTAAATCCTCTCACCCCAGGATTCCTGCTTTTACTTCCATATCATTTATGTCCTATTACCGCCCTACAGTATCCCATCTTAATGCCTCTTTTTTTTCCCCTCCTGGTCTTATGGGCTTATTTTAAGTAAGAATGGCTTTCATTATGAAAAAATTGACAACAAATGCTAGAAAGGGTGTGGGAAAGAATTGTTATTTACTGTGGAAGCATAAACTTGTGCAACCACTGGGAAAATCAGTGGGTATATTTCTTTAAGACATAAACTAAAAATAAAATTATCATGTAATCAAGTTATATCACTCCTGTACATATACCCAAAGAGCTCTGTATCTTGATGCAGAAAATTTTGCCTGTCTGTGTTTATTATAATTTAGGCATACTAGCAAGAAATGCAAGCAGCCTGGAAGTCCATCAAAAGATGAATGGATAATGAAAATATACAATCAAATTTTATTGAAACATAAAGAAAAATTAAAATTAAAATGAAAAAAATAGCAAGTAATGGAAAACATTATATTAAATGAGGCAATAAAAACTCAGAAAACTAGCCAGTCAGGGAAGCGTGTAGGTGATATCCAGAATTTTACTCTCCCTCCTCTTCACCAAATCCGTCTCTCAGTCACATTTCCAGCTCTAGAGCAGACCACTTGTGGCAGGCTCCCCTTCCTCTCTCCCCCATCTCCCTAGGATAGAGAATGTTGCAGTTATTCTCCTACAGGTTTCTTCACCACCTGTCCCTTTCTCTAAACCACTATCTCTTTCAGTAATTTTCTGTAAATCCTCCAGCTACTCTGACCAGGGAAACAGATATGCCAGGGATGCAGGTAAGTAATCTTCTGTTATTCACTCTCCCTCTTTTTCTCCAAGTCCAACCACGCAGTCTCATCCCCAGGTCTGTAGCAGACTACATGATGCTGCCTCTTCTCTCTCTCTGGTATCTGATAGGAGACCAATCAAATCCTGGTAGAAAATTCTGATATCCTCCCTCCTTTGGAAACCTGTAGGTCTCCCACTTCTAATTCGTCTCCATTTTTAGGTATCAAGTCCCAGTACCAAGAAACAAATTCTATCTGGAACCCCCAGTAACCACACTTGGTAGGATCTCAGAAACATTTACTTCCAGGAACCTACAGCCACCATAATCTTAGAACCAGAGAGGACAACAGAAACCAAGGAATAGAACACCCACTGGACAAAAACAAGTGTACATATCAGAACCTAGAATTATAATCATCCCAGACCCAGATGCCTAAAGACCAGTGTAAAAACGCAATGATTAACAGTCAAGACAATTTGTCTCCACTAGAACCCAGCAACCTTACCTCAGTAGGCCCAAAGAAATGCAATCCAGCTAAAGCACAAAACAAGCACAACACAACAAACTTTATAATATGTTAAGGGGTCCTTAAAGAGGAAATGAACAAATCCATTAAAACTTTTATGAAAACACAGTTGAATGAATGATATAATCAGTTGAAGACTTGCAAGTGGAAATAGAATCAATAAAGATAACCAAACTGCCAGGCAGTGGTGGCACAGGCCTTTAATCCCAGCACTTGGGAGGCAGAGGCAGGTGGGGTGGATCTTTGTGAGTTCGAGACCAGCCTGGTCTACAAGAGCTAGTTTCAGCACAGGTTCCAAAGCCGCAGAGAAACCTTGTCTCGAAAAACCAAAAAAAAAAAAAAAAAAAGATAACCAAACTGAGGGAAAAGAAGAAATGAAAAATTTAGAAACTTGAACTGGAAACTCTGAGGCAAATGTCACCAGCAGAATACAAAATATGGAAGACAGAGAATCTCAAAAATGAAAGACATGGTAGAAGAAATGGATACCTAATCCAAAGAAAATATTAAATCTAATCTAAAAAAAGTTCCAAGTACAAAATATCCAGGAAAATGGGAACAACATCAACAAAATCATAGATGGACATTTCCCCAACCTAAAGAAGGAGGTTCCTAACAAGGTATAAAAAGCATACAGAACACCAAATAGACTGGACCAGAAAAGAAATTCCCCATGGCACATAATAATGAAAACACTAAATTTACACAACAAGGCAATGATATTAAAAGCTAGAAGGGAAAAGGCCAATTAATTAATTATCTATCTATCACATAGTGATAGATAGATAAATAAATAAATAAAATCTACCATATAAACAAATTGAAAGACAAAACCCACATGATCATATCATTAGATACAGAAATGGACTTTGACAAAATCCAACACCCTTCCATAATAAAAGTCCCAGAGAGAGATTAGAGATATAAGGGTCATACCTAAATATAATAAATGCAATTTACAGCAAGACAATAGCTGATATCAACTTAAATGGAGAGAAACTCAAATCATTTCCATTAAAATCTGGGACAAAAAAAGGTTTTCCACTTTTTCCACATGTATTTAATATAGTACTTGAAGTTTAGCTAAAGCAATAAGGCAACTGAAGGAGATCAGAAAGATACAAATAAGAAGGTAAGAAGTCAAAGTATACATATTTGCAAATAATATGGTCATATACATAAATAATCCTAAAAGTTTCACCAGGAAACTCCTATACTTACAGCAATGTAGCAGGATACAAAATTAACACACAAAGTCAGCCTTTGTATATACAAATGACAAATAATCTGTAATGAAATCAGGGAAACAAAATCTTTCACAAGAGCCTCAATAATATAAAATATCTTTGAGTAATTTTAACCATTAAGTGTAAGACCTTTATGGTGAAAACTCTAAAACACTGAAGAAAGAAATTAAAGATGATATCATGAGATAGAAATATCTAGCATGCTTATGGATTGGTAGAATTGATATAGTAAAATGACAATCCTAAAAAAAGCAATCTACAGTTTCAATGTAATCCCCATCAATACTCCAACACTATTCTTCACAGAACTTGAAACGATAATTCATATGGAATATTCATATACAAGCACATACACACACCAGGATAACTGAAGAATTATAGATGGTAAAAGAGCTGCTGGAGATCTCCAATCTCAAATTATACTACTGAGCTAGAGTAATTAAAAACAACATGGTGTTGGAACGAAAACAGATATGTTAATTAATGAAATTGAATTGAAGACCCAGAAATAAGTCCACGCACCTATGAAAACTTGATTTTTGATAAAATTAACAAAAATATATGCTGTAAAAAAGACAACATCTTCAAAAACAGTTCTGGTAAAACTAAATCTTTACAAATAGGAGACGGCAAATAAATTCATACTTCTAACCCTGCACAGAACAAACTCCATATTGCTGAAAGACCTCAGTATTAAACCAGATGCACTGAACCTGATAGAATAGAAAGTGGAGGATAACCTTGAACTCATTGTCTCAGTAAAGACTTTCTGAACAGTATACCATCAGCACAGGTGCAAAGATCAATAATTAATAAATGAGACCTCATTTATTAACTCATTATTAAGTTGATAAACAAGTGGCAATCCATTTAACCATAGAGGGGAAATAGAATAGATATCTATGAATGAATTATGTGGTGGGGCACTGGCAAGAGAAGATTAAGCAAAAAGAGTGAATAAAGAGGAGCTTGGGAAACACAGAAAGGGACAGCTAAAACTACGTGTCATTTGACAGGTAGTATGAAAACATAATACAATAGAAACTTCCTAAAATATATACATATATGAAGGCTATCTAAATAAAATCACCATATAACAGGGGATACAGAGCCCCAACTGGACATCTTTTATCACTAAATGATGTTTACAATACCAGGAATGGGTTATATCTAATCTAGTTCTTACTAATGGGAACTTGAATACAACCCAGGCCATTGTCAAAACTATTGGTGGTTCTTCACAAATTGACAGTAACTGTAAAGCCCTCTTGCTGAAGACAATACCTATGCAACTCATTGAACAAAGAGAAGTCAAGCTGGTGTCTACCTATAGCTATCCCTCCTAGAGACTAGTGTTCATGGTACTGGAAGGTACTCTGCAAATTATCAAAGGAGAAAGGTAAACAACAACTCAGTTCATACACTTTATCTACAATGGTGACCTACGTACAAGATATATTGGTGTGATAGTGACACAAAACTTGTGGGAAAAACCAATCAATCCATGATTTGAGTTAAGGTCCATACAATGAGATGAAATCCATACCCAAAGGCTATTTTGGTAGCCAAGAACTTGAGACTAGCTAGGTCAGGGATCTAGGAGGAAACAAATTACTACTCTTCTGTTAATGGAATATGGCAATAAAATGTTTCTTAATGACATTCTGATATACTCATAAATCTGTGTCTTGCTCAGCCATCATAGAGAAGCCTTCTTCTGTAGTAGATGGTAACAGATACAGTCCCACTCCTGATACGTGAGTGACCTGAAAACATTCAGCCCGAAAAGGGATGTTTTCATCAAATCACTTTGCTCAGTTCTTGGGAACTCTGTGGAAGAAAACATGGAAAAAGAGAAAGAGTCAGAGGAGATGAAGGAACCAATGAATCAAGGTCTTCTCAACATAACTGGGCTGGTGTACATATGAGTTCAGAGACTTGCATAGGCCTGAACTGGTCTGTAGGAGAGGGAGTACTAGAGCTGAAAGGAGAAGTGGACACATGCCCTGTTTCTTACCCAGATATTATGTTCAACTGATGCTCACTTCCAAGTGAAAAATTAGTTTTCTCCAAGGGAATCTTACTGGAGAAACAAACCGTTTTTAAGGGTAAGTTGCATGTCCTCCAGTATATGCCCAACAGAAAGCAAACTCACTGGAATCTTTGCGTGTCCCTGTCTCATAATATTCATCAGGGCATCTTAAAAAGTTTATAGGTCCTTTGCATATATGTTTTCCAGTTTTGAATTTTATGGGATTCTTGAGTTTGTGAATGTGTGTGTCTTTGTGTCTATATATGTCTCTTGTGTTTTATCTTTGGCTCATTTCTTTGTTTGGTTGTTTTCTATTCAGATTTGTTTGTCTTTTTTATCTCATTTTGTCTTATTATTATTCTGCAAGATGTCTGCTTGTTTTCTAAAGAGAGAAAAGAAGGGTGTGAATTCAGATGGAAGGGGAAGGGAGAAGGAACTAGAAGAAGTAGGGATGTGAAAACAACAATCAAAATGTATTGTAATAAAAAGAATCATTTTTTAAGAAAAGAAAAAAATCAGATGACAAATATTATTCTTTCTCTCTTATATGTATATAATAAAATAAGATGAATATTTTGAATCGATAACTTCATGTTGCTAAAAATGAAGAGTTATTGAACCCTTAGCAGAATGAACAAATTATATTGTAATGGAGAAAAATAAAGCATTGGATAAGAAAACAATAGACTAAAATATGTAAATAGAAGTTGAATCTTCAAAATGTATATTCAGATAAATTAAGACAAACAGAAAAGACTCAAACTACTGATATTATTAATAAAATAAATGACACCTTGACCAACATTATACACAGTAAAACAAATCTATATGAATAATGGACATTTGAATGCCAACAAACATGATATATATTATGGATTAAAGTTGAAATATCCCCCACTGGTTCATGTTTTGAGTGTTTGGTGCTAGTAATTTTTTTTTGTCAGATTACAGGAATTTTGGAGCTGTAACTTTCTGGCTAAAGTAGGTGACTATGCATATGCCTTTAGAGATCATGCCATTGTTCTTACATTATTCTGAGAGCACTGGTCTGCTTTGATATGAACAGGCTTCACAAGGCTCTCATCACCATCATATGAACTGCCTACTCATTCTTTCCCTTTCATCTTGGATTTAATTCATCTTAAACTGTAAGACATATTGCATTCTTAAATTGTTTTGTCAGATCAAATTTCTACAAATTCAACTAATGAAATTACTTGCATGAAATGGAAGAAAAATTCCTAGAAACACACAGTTTTAATCACTAAAAATCATGAACAAATGAAAAAATTAAACTGGCATGAGAATAGGGAAAAAATCAGGGAATTTCTAAACTACCTTCCAAAAACTAAAAACCTAAAAATAATTCTATAAGACCAGCATTACTCTGATAGTACAAAGACATTTCATGAAAATGTTGAATATATGAGTATTGGTTAATCAATATTCCTAGTGAATATATATATATATTAGTCACATATCAAAAAATTCACTAGTATATTAAACAGAATATATAACTCTATGAATTCAGACTTATTCTCAATATTAATTCAAGGATGTTTTAACATACAAAAATCAATGTAATATAATGTATCTTAAAAATGAAGTAGAAAAAGTACAATCATTTAACTTTAAAAATATTAGCATATTTTATATTAAATATCCCAAATAAACCAATAATAGGAGAAGATATTCAATATTATAAAAAACCACATACAGAAAATATATGTCTGGTAACACAATAGCAAAAGACTGATTTTTTTCCGAGTTCAGAGACAAGGCAAAGATTCCCACTTTTACCTGTTGTATTTAGTATCTTTTTTGGAAACCCCCAGTAGAACAATTAGGAAAAATTGAAAGAAATAGCATTGGCATTAAAAGGAAGTATTATAACTTTTGCAAGTTTATATGATTTTTATATAGAAAGCATTAAGCATACAGAAAACTGTTACAACTTATGAGCTGATTTGGGAAAATTTTGATATATAAAATCAAAAAAAGTAGTTGAGTATTGGCACAAAAGAAATAACCATTGTAAAATAAAAAATTAATTAATGTTATAAAAATGCTACTCTTCCAAAATTTATCTTGAGGCTTAACAAAATTCTGATACAAGGTTTTACAGATTCAGAAAAATTAATTCAGAAATTTATATGCAATAAAAAGGACCACAAAAAAACAAGGCAATTATAAAGAGTAAGAACAAAATACCCAACTTCAAATTATACTATAGAGCTGTAGTGACAAAAACAGCTTGGTTGTGGTATAAAAAAACTGGTAGACAAATGGAACAGAAGGGAGGAAAATAAACTGACAAAGTTACAGCCATTTAATTCTTAACAAAGAAGATAAGAACATACAGGGGGCCGGGGGAGTCTTTTCAACAAACTGTCCTGGCAAAACTTAATATCTGCCTATATGTGTTACAGCTCTGAGAGGAAGGCTTCTCCAACAGAAGTGTTACAACTCTGAGTGGGAAGGGTTCCTCAGTGTGAATGTTACAGATTTGCTGGGCAAGGGGTGGTGGAATGGAGGGTGTTTCCCAATGCAGTTATTACAGCTCTGCCTAGCAGGGAGAGGTTTACCCAACGCCAGTGTTATGCTTTGAAGGGGAAAAATGATCCTGGTAGTAAGGAGCCAAGAAATACCACAAAATAATACCACACAGCAACCCTTACACTGCAAAACAATTCTAACAGAGGAGGTTTATTTGGGAGAGAAAACCCCAGGAGGGTGAGATAACTAAGCAGAAGAAAGTATTTTTTTGGAGGCAGGAAATCTTTCCAGAATGGCTATTTCCAGAATGGGAATTGGTGGATTTTCAAGTTCTGAGCTTGGAGTTTTACTTTGTAGGGCAGAACTTTGTCATCTGCATCAGGAGGGGCTATTTGGTCATTAGGGCCCTTAGAGTGTTTTGTGGGCAGGGCCTGGCTATTGGAGTCTGGGAGCAGGACTGGCCACTTTGTGTGCCTCAATGGGCTTACACCACCTATAGAAGAATGAAATTAAACCCAAATCTTCCCCTTTTCTATAAAATCAGTTTGAAGTTGATTAAAAGCTTAAAAAATTAAATTACTTAAACTTCCAAATGAAAACATTCAGATCACTCTTTTTTTAAAAACAGAAAACAATGCTTTATTTTTATTAAATAATATATTAATAGAAAAAGAATTATGTTATGAGGTAATAATAAATATTATAAATTAATCAAATCACTAAACAGCATGATGAGCTTCTAGATAAATGATTTTTATAGTTAAAAACATAATTTTAAAATTTGCCTAAACTTGTCAAACAGCTTAATGTGAATAACATAATAGATTTTAATCTCTTTAGTGAATTTTATCATGTGCCTGCTAAAATCTGTCCAAAATCATTATTTTTTTCAGAGAAATGACCCAAATTTCTATCATAACTTTTATCTATAAAAATTGTTTCCTTATAGAATCCAAAGATTATTTTTCTTTTGATTCAGTTGGTATAATTCAGAACACTCTTTAAGGCAGTGGAGAAGCCTAGAACTTTTTAAACATAATACCAATAACACAGAAATAAGCTGCAATTATCAACAGATGGGAGTACTTGAAATTATCAGCAGAGCACACAGAGAACCCTAATGACAAAATCATTACCATTTATACTCAAGAAGCTAATATATAGAATTTACAAAGATTAGTAGAAATTAAATACTAAGGAAATAAAACTGCCAATTGGCTAATCAACAAATGGGCCAATGAAATGAATAGACAGTTAAAACACACACTTAAATAACTCATAAAATGTGTTCACCATCCCTAGTCATCAAGAAAACACCAATTAAAACTATAATGAACTACCTCATCTCATGCCAGTCAGAATGCTTGTTATCAAGAAATCTAACAGGAAATGTTGAAGAGGATGTGGACAAAGAAGAACATTTATTCTCTGTTGATGGGAGTACGAATCAATGAAAACATTATTGAAATCACTGTGGAGATCGCTCAGAAAATTAAAAGTAGAACCACCATATTATCCAGCAATTTTACTTCTGGGAATATACACAGTTAACTCTGTATCCTACAGTGCAGGTATTTGCATCCCCTGTGCTTATTGCTGTTGTATTCATTAGAGCAAGGAAATACAATCAATCTAGTTTTACATCAGCATGTGAATGGACAATGAAAATATGATATAAGGTTAGGCATGGTGCTGCACACCTTTAACCCTAGTACTCAGGAGGCAAAGGAAGGGGCATATGGATCTCTGTGAGTTTGAGGCCAGCCCAGTTTACATAGTGAGTTCCTGGTCAGCCAGGGTTACACAGTAAGATCTTGGGGCCTTGTCTCAAAAAAAATAGAAAAGGAAAGGAAAGAGAGAAAGAAAGAAAGAAAGAAAGAAAGAAAGAAAGAAAGAAAGAAAAGAAAAATTATCTTGTATATTTTCAAAATGGAGTATTGTTTTCCTCTGAGGAAAAAAGTGAATGCATTTAGACATATAATATTAAGCAATGTCACCCAATCTCAGAAAGACAAATTCCTGCATGTTTGCTCTCATTTGCAGATATAGCCTATAATGTATACAGACATATAAGTCAACAAATACTACACAGTTGTAGTATAATATTTAGAAAGAAAATAAGAAAGGCTAATAGAAACCATAACATGCCTTCTTTACTAATGAGTATGCATATATAGTATACTTCATGAAAGTACTTTGACTACTTTCTTTTTTTTCTATAACGTTTATTTTATATTTTTTTCGTTTTTCTTTTTTTTCCATTTTTTATTGTTAAAAGAAAAATTTATATTTACTCCCCTTGTTCCCGGCCCTCAACTCCCCCACTACCCCACCGCCCTCCCCCTGCTTCCTTAAGATGGGGCAGGATACCCTGGCCTATGGGAAGCCCAAGGCCCTCCCCCTTCCAACTCGGTCTAAGAAGATGTGCATCCATATAGAATA
>JAQHUG010000094.1:3154279-3198848 GCA_028555095.1 Dicrostonyx torquatus | reverse complement strand
GGCAGGGATGTGTGGAATGGGGGGGGGGCGCCAGCAGCCAGAGCTGGTGCTGCCTGCACTGTGGCCTGGGTACCTTCCCTCAGAGCTCTCCCTCACTCACCCCTCTGGTTCCTTGACCTCAGCAGGGGAACAGAGACTCCAGGTGGTCCTAGGAGCAGGTCCCGCCTACTTTCTTAAGTTCTAACACATATTCAATAAAAATATCCTTAAATGAGGAGTGTTCACATATAATTCCATGAAGGCTTGTTATTTTACCCAGAGATATGAATTTTAAGTTGTTTTCTATTGTTTGACTATTTCTATAGTCTTTGGTTCTTTGTAAATACTACAAAATTTATTGTTGTTTTTTTTTTTTTTTTAGAGACAGAGTTTTTCTATGTAACAGCCCTAGTTATCTTGGAACTAGCTCTTATAGACCACACTGACCTTGAACTCACAGAGATCTGCCTGATTCTGCCTCCCAAGAGCTGGGTTTAAAGGTGTGCACCACCAACACCCAAACCTGTGTTTTATTCTTTAGACATGAATTTCAGCAACCCAAATAATAGAGTGTTAAGATTGTTAAATGTTTAAAATAATCATAACTTTGAAATTAATTTCTGAGTTTTCCTGGGAATACTGATTTATTGTTTCTGAATCTGAAAGAGTAACATGCTCAGAATTTGAAAATATGCACCACCATTGTTAAATAAATGTACATTTCAAACACTTAAAGATAAAGTTTAAGAAAACTGATTTATAATACTACTCCAAAGAAAAGAAATTTAAGGAACAAATAATTAAATAGAAACATGTCTCATAGTCATGAACTGGAGTATAAAAATGTTAACATGGCAATGTTAACTAATACAGTATACAGATTTGCTATAATTTCTACCAATATTCCAATAGTTTTTCAGAAACATAGAAAAATATCTTAAATAAGCAGGTTAGAAGTGAATTGATGGGGCAATGGGAAAAGGGAAGATCTTTACAAAGTTTGAAGGAAATTGCAGAAGAAGGAAGGAGGAGGGTAAAATGACTATATAGAGTGTTTGATAAGGCCAGTAATTTAAATACTAAATATTTAGCTGCAATATAGTTTTAATGGACTTTTTTCATCTAGTCTGGCAATGCTACCTGAAAGAATCAAAGACCACAAAATGAAACTCCCAATACTAGACATGAAAAGCCCTTTTTTGAGATGTTGGCCACAACTGTCCAAGAGACTCCCGAAGCATACAGCCTATTACTATTGTCCTTAGTTGTTCCTTACCAAAGGTAGAAAGTAAAGTCCTTATTGCTGAAGACAACATGCACTTCAGAACCAGGGCCCAGAGACCACTGAGCTAAAATTTACATGAAAGCCTCCTTCTTAAGGATTCATTTTCATTACACCAGAAGGTGCCACACATCTTCCAAAGGAGGAAGACAACAAAAAGTCCCACCTAGAAGTAATGCTTATGAACCATATCAGCAATCAGAATGGCACACTTTTCCTAAGGGTGCAGTAGTGGTATGCACACCTGGGTGGCAACCAACAGCTCTCTAATTGGGGTTTAGAACCACCCAACAAGAGGGAAACCATCTCTAGGACTGGGAACCTACCTAACTACTCTCCAAGTGAAGTCATAGATATTTCAGGAGAATCTACCATCACTATTTTACTAAACCAACATAATCCCTAAGAACAATTGAAACATTTGTCCTTATACCCACCTATAAATTTAGTTTTCACTCAGCACCCAGAAGAACCTTTTTTTTGCAACAGACAGAGACCACTACAGAAAGCCACAACTAATCAAAATGTAGAGATGTGAAGCCCACTCCATATGGATACAAATACAAAACACTTGTGTACCTAAATTTTAGGAACATTTTGTAAGAGGAGGTGGAAAGATTGTAAGAATAGCCAGAATACTGTGAAGTTTACTGTGAGATGGTTCACATAGGAATGTCAGAAGCTACTCCCACATTATAGTCAAAACATGAGCTGAACAAGAAGGACACTAACAAACATGAAAAAGTAGATAGGAATAAGCCCAAGAGACCTCAACACTGCAAAAAGAATTACAGATAACTAAGTGATATTGAAAGTGGGGAAAACAATCTTCCCCAGGAAATATCATACCATTTGGTTATCTAATACCAAATTATAAGCCATGAAAGCATATACACAAGTAGCATATTCAGACTCAACATGTTTCATATATGTGTACATACATGAATGCATGCAATCACAAGTAATGAAAAAGGAGGCCATGAATGTAAAAGAAAGCGAGTGGTAGTATATAAGAGTATTTGGAGGAAGAAAAGATAAGAAGAAAATGCAATTATATTCTCAAAAGTAAATAAAATTTAAAAAAAAAAACTCGCATAAAATCTAATGGAATTCTGTGTAGCCAAATAGCCTTGACTAAGAAAAATAATTCTTCATATTTATAGCTTTTAAAACATACAAAGATTACAATATTCCAAACACTGTGTTATGTTTTAGCAAGAAGGATTCTTGTGTATGAAATTATTGTTACTTAGCTCAAGACCCTATTTTAGCAGGTTTTTGAAACATTTATGAGTTTTCTGTAGTGATTTTCATTTGAATTTTAATAGAAAAAAGCTTGCCTGAAGATCAGAGAGTAAAACAGCTGGCCTGGTCAGCCTTACAAACAAAGCAGTGGTGACACACACTTTTAATCCCAATTCCCACATTAGTTTGCCATATAATCCAAGCGGTGGTTGTGTATGCATTTAATCCCAGCACTAGAAAGGAATATAGATGGGAGAAGACAGCTCTCAGTCTCACTCTGAGAATCCTTTGAGGCAGGATTGCTATTTTGAACTGAAGAAGAGGTAAGAGCCAGTGACTGACTGCTTTGCTTTTCTGGTCTTAAGGTTGAACCCCAATATCTGTCTCTGGGTTTTTATTAATTGTGCTACAATTTGTACCTCACTAGAAAGATTAGGTCCCTGGGGATTCACATTTAATAGCTATACCCAATCATTAGTACATCTGTTGCTCTCTGCTTTCTATCTGCTACTTCTTGTATGTGTTGCCACCACCATGAATGTTCTGTGTCACCCCAGTTACGAATCAGTGGAACCTAGCATTATTAACTGAAATCTTTGAAAGCCTGAGCTAAAGTTTAAAAATTCTCCCTTTATCTGTTTTTCTTAGGTGTCTTATCATTGCAAAAAGAAATTTTGTTAATTCAAATATCATATTCTTATTTATAGGCAAAAGACATCAGTAAACATTTTTCCAAAGAAGACATTCAAATAACCAAAAATTTTGTGAAAAAATAATCTCAGAATCTTTAATCAATAAGCAAAAGCACATCAAAACTGATATTCAATGTTCCCTCACTCCAGTCAAAATGGCTATTATCAAAAAGAAAACTGCTGGTAACAACTGCTAGCAAAATCACAGAGGAAATATAACTGTTCTACTATTTTGGTGGACATGTAAGTTGGTAAAACCATTGTTGAAAATAGTATTGCAATTACTAAATAATAACTTAAAACAAATGCCATACACACAATGATTACACATATTCAAGGTAGTCATTATCACAACTTACGGTGTGTGCAAGTGGGTGAAACTAATGATTATTTTTATCCTCTGGTAGCATGCGTGACACCTTCCAGCACAATGAAAGCTAGCTAGTAGGAACAAAGCTTCCAGATCAGTATCAGCCTGTTATTTTTCCATGTTGTTTGACTTAGGTGTGTACTATCTCCTGTAACATACCTTCGTGCTCTGGAGTTTGACAAAGAACAATGTCAAATAGTCTGTAGTCTAGAGGGAGGAACTGGATCACAGACAATGGAAGAACATTGCTTATTGACTTGATCTCCATGACTTGCCTACATGCCAGTTTGGTGGAGACACTTTCTTAATTGAGATTCCCTCATTGCAAATGATTCTTACTTGTGTCAAGTTGACAAAATCTAAACAGCATCCATGATTTAAAAATTCACCTATGTATTCATTTGTTAAATTTTCTCCAACATAAGTATAGAGGTGAGTTAAAATTCATATCCATTTCCCAGAAATCAAACAGGATAGAAAGAAATTGTCACATAAAAATAACTGAAAGAAGAAACGTTTCCTTCAAAATCTTTTGGGAGACTCATTTCAGCACATTTTCTCAATGAATTAAGTTGGTATCTGTCATAGATCTTAGCGTGTAAATACTCACTGTAGCCAGTACTTGCAAGTTTTTGAAATAGGCATTACAATTTGTTAATATTTTATCGATTTAAAACTAAGTTAGTGAAATTGATTTGCTTTTGTTCTCAAAGCAAGTAATGAGGAAATATGACCAGATTGCCAAGTTTCAAGTTACTACTAGTTCCTACATGCTCACTTTTCCCTCCTTCCCTCCCTTTTTTCTTTCTTCATTTCCTTCTTTATTACTTTCTTTTTCTTTAGCTAAGGCTTAATTCATTTTATTGTTTATTATACATTGTACAACATTTTGGGTTTCACTATATTTACACATATGTACATAATATAATTTTCACATATTAGCCCCAATTTCTCTCTCTCTCTTTCCCTCCCCCCACTCATGTATAAGAGAAAATATGATATTTGTATAGGTCAAGCATATACATATATATTATATTATATTTATATTCATACAAAGACTTCAATTACAGCTTCCCTATACAGTGCATTGTGCATATTCCAGAAGTCATTGTCCAGTGTCAGAGATCCATGTCCTCATATTGTTGATTAGAGGCATCTGGAAGACTTTCCTCTTTCAACTACTACAGGCTATTGTCATTGTTATACAATACTTCATAAATGTGGACAATTATTATATGACACTCAAACAAATAAAAAATATTGGAGGGAAAGATTAATAGTACCCAAGAAAAATAAATTCTTGGCATTTCAAAGACTTTTTTAACACAACAATTGCTCTGCAAAATTATGACCCTTCCCTCTAAAGTTACCTATGCCAGCTTAAATCACACTTTCTTCTTTAACGTCTGTTTCTATTGTCTCACAATTTCTTGTTTAGAATTGACAATTTTGCCTGGTGACTTGGCTAATAATAATAAGAGTCTAATCTCTGTTCTCAGTTGGTTAAGATTTACTACCCACATCAATATTTTTCTAATGTATGACTGCTTATCTTCTCTAGTGAGTTACTTCTTATACTCATTTAATTCACTACTCTTTTGAAGGTCTTAAATTCTGTAGATCCTTATTCGTCTATGTACTCAAAGAATTGTGATTTTTTCAATGAAGAGAACAATCCTGTGACCTCAGTTAAAGATTCTTATATAATGTATGGTAGCCACATTTGCCTGAAATACATTCTTACATTTCAGAACCTTTTATTTTTAGGTTCAAAAATTTCACAGAATCTTTCCAATATGTTACCATAGAGTTTAGATTATAGTACAGTTAAAATTTAGAAAAATTTTATTCATTAATTAGCATTGAGCCTTAAAATTGTATCAGATAGAGTGCTAGCACTGCGAACACAGAAATAAATAATTTATGGTTCCTGCCCTCAGTGAGTTCACATTCTGTTTGAGGTAGAAAGAAAGATAAATAAAAATACAATTTTATGATAACACTTTGGACTAAGTGTTATCATAAGAGTAATTTGCACTGGATGTTGAATCTAGTCTAGTATGGAGAGACTAGACTCAAGGAAATGTAAAAGTCCTAATATACTCATTTCTGGTACTCAATGTCTCCAATATTATTTAGCAGAGCTCATCTGTATAAACATGCCATAAAACAGACAAGAGATTTACTAACATGCAGTCAATAAAATTATATAGGGATCAGTGCTCAAAATAGCATTACATTTGGAGTTTAATCCTTTATAGCCACTGCCTTAAATTTCTTCATAATTTCGCTTTGACTTTGTGTTTTGTAAGTATAGTCCAGTAGGATAATGAAGCTTGAACTCCCATCTCCTGTTTCTGCTTCTCTCTGATAGACTCTTGGTTTCTTTCTACCCTCTTTTCTTCCCTTGTAAGTCTCTACTTGGACTTATACTTCTCCTAATTTCTACTGGCAGCTTCTGCCATTTTTCACCTAGCTGTCGTCTAGAAAAGTGGTGGGAAGTGTGGGGTGTCCACGTGTGAAGAACATGGTATTTCAGAGTTGGCGAAGTTAGCGACTCCCCACCTCGTATTGCCAGCTTCAGGAGAAATTTAGTGGAAGCTTCCCAGAGACTGCAACTCAGCCAGTTGAAGACTCTTTGATCATACTTGACTCTTTCTAATGCCTGCTTTTAAGACACTGGGACATTCCTGGTTGATCCCATCTCAACTGAAGTGAACCTGTAGTAAAGGAAGACTTTTGGCTTAACTTTCCCAGGGTTCATAGCATATGCTTTCAGGGACTAGGGTGAGAAGAGAAGTCATAGTCAAGAGGTTTAAGCTGGTATATGTATGTAAGATCTGGAGTCTGCACTTGGCCTACAAATATTTCATTTCTACATCATCACCAACTGTCTCGGAGACTGCTCTGTGACTGAGTACTTTCTCTTCTTTCCAAATTCCACAGTCTGAATTATATCGATCTTCTGGCCTGATCAACACACACTCAGTGACCAATTCCGTAACTTTGGGATTATGCATATGACTTAAATCCTCTGATACTTGTATTTGTATTTTGAATTAGTCTTGCATTCAAAGATGAATAGTAAAACTCAAATTAATAGCTTTTAAAAACCTTGGTATACTAAGCAACAAATGAAAAACATGACAAAAGAAGAGATGAATTATGGAAGAATTGAATATGATTTATAATTTAGTATGTTAGAAGATAAATTTCTCTATTTTATTAAGTACAAGGCTTTATGGGTTTTATTCTAAAAATGTGTATTTATGGAGCTCTATGGGAAGAAATGATGGTACATAACTTCAAAAATCATATCATAAAAGTTGATGTAGCTTTATTGCTTCTCTTTCAAATCACCTTGTCTGGCAAAGGCCCACTTCTCTGACACAGGACAGGAAGGCATTTTATAGAGAAGCCTATATGATAAGGAATCATTAATTCATGCTTATAGGCCTCCGGGGAACCAAAGCATTACAACAACCTTACCTAAGTGAGATTTTAAGTGCATACTCCAACTCCAGATAGTGGCACTCCCAGAAAATTTTGACTACATCCTGATAAGACCTAAAGCCAGAAGTGTAATTTCTGTTTTTTTAATGTATATAGTAACTTTGAATTTATATAAATTTGTATATTTGCAACAAAGCTTTTAGACTTAAGTGCTTTTTATATTGTATTTTTCACTTTTATTTTATTTTTAAAAAATAGAAAACAAACTATCTTTTTTTTTTCATTTTACATACAAATCCCTGTTCCCACTCCCTCCCCTTCTCTCATTGCCTCCACCTACTCCCTATCTCCCCCATCCACCCCTCAGAGAGGGCAATACATAGCTCCTAGGAGGATCAAGGCCTTCCCCACTATATTCAGGCTGAACAAGGTATCCATCTAAAGATAATGGGTTCCAAAAAGCTAATACAAGCAGCAGGGACAAACCCTGGTGCAAGTGGCCTTGCAGTCTGCCCTAGTCATATAACTGTCACTCACATTCAGAGGGTCTAGTTTGCTCCTATGCTGTTTCCTTCCCTGTCTGGCCAGAGCTGGCGAGGTCTTGTAAGATGTTTCAGTGGATGTTTCTGTCATAGTCTTGACCTCTTTGCTCATAATCTCACTCACTCCTCCCACTCCTCTACTAGATTTTGGATGTGCAGCCTGGTGCTCCACTGTGGGTCTCTGCCCCTGTCTCCCTCAGTTGCTGGATAAAGGTTCTATGGTGACATTTAAGATATTCATCACTCTGACTACAAGGTAAGGTCAGTTCAATCATCCTCTTCACTATTGCTCTAGGGTCATCCTTGTGGATTTCTGGAAATTTTTCTAGTGCCAAGTTTCTTCCTAGCCTCATAATGGCTTTCTCAATCAAAATATATCTTTCCTTACTCTCTGTCTCTGTTCTTCCCCCATCTCGGCTATCCTGTTCCAAGTTCTCCTTCCCCTCCCCTTCTTCTCTCCTTACTCGATTCCACCTTTCCTTTGCCCCAACCTCCATGCTCACAATTTTGTCACAAGTACTTGTCTATTTACCCTTCCCAGGGGGAATCTATGTGTGTTTCTCATTGATGCTTAACTTCCCTAGGGTCATGGATTATAGGCTCATTATTCTTTGCTTTACAGCTCGTATCTACTTATGAGTAAGTACCTACCATGTTCATCTTTCTGGTTCTGGATTATCTCACTCGGGAAGTTTTTTTCTAGTTCCGTCCATTTGCATGCAAATTTCAAGATGTCATTGTTTTTTACTGCTGAGTGGCATTCTTTTGTGTACATGTACCACATTTTCTTTATCCATTCTTTGGTTGAGGGGCATATGTTTCCAGGTTCTGGCTATGACAAATAAAGCTGCTATGTACACAGTTGAACAAACACCTTTGTAGTATGATTGAGCATTCTTTGGGTATATGCTCAAGAGTGGAATTGATGAATCCTGAGGTAGGTTGACTCCCAATTTTCTGAGATGCCACCATACTGATTTCCAGAGCAGTTGTACAAGTTTGTATTCCCATCATCAATGAAGGAGTGTTCCCCCTTACTCCATATTCTTTCCAGCATAAACTATCATTGGTGTTTTTTTTATCTTAGCCATTCTTAAAGGTGCAACATGGTATCTCAGATTCATTTTGACTTTCCTTTCCTTGATGACTAAGAATGCTGAACATTTTCTTAAGTGTCTTTTGGTCATTTAGGATACTTCTGTTGAGAATTCTCTGTTTAGATCTGTGCCACATTTTTCAACTGGATTATTTGGAATTTTGATGTCTAATTTCTTGAGTTCTTTATATATTTTGAAGATCAGTCTTCTGTCAGATGTGAGATTGGTGAAGATCTTTACCTACTCACTAGGCTGCCTTTTTGTCTTATTGACTTTGTCCTTGTACAAAAACTTGTCAGTTTCAGGAGATCTCATTTATTTATTGTTGCTTTCAGTGTCTGAGCTACTGAGGTTATATTTAGGAAGTAGTATCCTGTGTCTATGCATTGAAGACTAATTCCCATTTTATTTTCTATAAGGTTCAGTGTGGTCGGATTTATAATGAGATCTATAATCCATTTGGACTAGATTTTTGTGCATGGGGATATATATGGATCTATTTTTATTCTTTTACATGTTGACATTCAGTTATGCTGGCACAATTTGTTGAAGATGCTTTCTGTTTTCCATTGTACATTTTTAGCTTTCTTGTCAAAAACAGTTGTTCAAAGGTGTGGGTATTAATACCCAGGTCTTCAATTTGATTCCATCAGTTAGCCTGTCTGTTTTTATGCCAGTACCAAGCTGTTTTCATTCCTGTAGCTCTATAATAGAGCTTGATGTCAGGGATGGTGATACCTTCAGAAATTTCTTTATTGTACAGGATTGTTTTGGCTAGCCTGGATTTTTCATTTTTCCATATGTAGTTGAGTATAATGTTTTCAAGGTCTATGAAGAATTGTGTTGGGATTTTGATGAGGATGGCAATGAATCTATAGATTGCTATTGGTAGGATTCTCATTTTTATTACGCTGATCTTACCTATCCAAGAACATGGGAGATCTTTTCATTTTCTGGAATCTTCTTTAATTCCTTTCTTCAAAGACGTAAAGTTCTTGTCGAACAGTTCTTTCACTTTCTTGGTTAGTGTTACCCCCAAATTTTTTTATGTTATGTGTGGTTATTGTGAAGGGTGATGCTTCTTTGTTCTCTTTCTCTGCTTCTTTATCATTTGTATATAGGAGGGCTACTAATTTTATTTTTAGTTTTTCTTGTATACTGCCACATTATTGAAGGTATTTATCAGCTATAGGAGTTCCCTGGTAAAGTTTTTGTGGTCACTTATGTAAGCTTTCATATCTTATGCAGATAGCAAAAGTTTGACATTTTCCTTTCCAATTTGTATCCTTTTGATCTCATTTTGTTATCTTATTGCTATAGCCAAGATTTTAAGAACTAGGTTGAATAGATATGGATAGAGTGGAGAGCCTTGTCTTCTTCCTGATTTTAGTGGAACTTCTTTGAGTTTCTCTCCATTTAATTTGATGTTGGCTGTAGGCTTGCTGTATATTGCTTTTTAAATTTTTTAGATATATTTCTTGTAATCCCTGTTCTCTCCAAGACCTTTATCGTGAAGGGTTGTTAGGTTTTGCTGAATCCTTTTTCAAAATCTAATGAGATGATCATATGGCTTTTTCTTTTAGGCTATTTATATGGTGGAGTACATTGATAGATTTTCATATGTTCATGCATCTCTGGGATGAAGCCGACTTGATCATAGTGGATGATGTTTTGGATGTGTTCTTGGATTCAGTTTGTCAGTTGGCATCTATGTTCATGAGTGAGATTGGTCTGTAATTCTCTTTCTTGGTTGAGTCTCTGTCTGACTTCAGTATCAGGGTAATTGCAGCCTCATAAAAAGAGTTTGGCAATGTCCCTTATGTTTCTAAGCTCTTCTTGAAGTTCTGATAGAATTCTGCACTTAAACCATCTGGCCCTCAGCTTTTTGTTTGTTTGTTTGAAAGGCTTTTGATAACAGCTTCTCTTTACTTGCAGGTTGTAGGTCTATTTAAATTGTTTATCTGGTCTTGATTTAATTTTGGTATGTGCTACCTACCCAGAATTGTCCATTTCTTTTACATTTTCCAATATTGTGGAGTATAGGTTTTGGTAGTATGATCTAATGATTCTCGGGATTTCCTTAGTCTCTGTTGTTATGTTCCCATTTTCATTTCTGATTTCGCTGATTTGAATTTTCTTTCTCTGACTTTTGATTTGTTTGGATAAGGGTTTGTCTATCTTGTTGATTTTCTCAAAGACTGAATGAAAGAAGGATCTGGTTCTTGGAATATCATGTTTCCTCCATCTATGGTGATTGAAAGCTTTGCTGGGTATTGTAGTTTGGACTTGCATCCATGTTCTGTTAGTGTCTGCAGCACATCTGCCCAGGACCTTCTGGCTTTTATGGTTTCTACTGAGAAGTCGGGTGTAATACTAATAGATCTACCTTTACATGTTACTTGACAATTTTACTTTGCAGTTCTTAATATTATATCTTTATTCTGTATGTTTTGTGTGTTGATTATTATATGGCGAGGAAACTGATTTTTGGTCCAGTCTATTTGGTGTTCTGTAAGCTTCTTGTACCTTCATAGGTATATCCTTCTCTAGATTGGGAAAATTTTCTTATATGGTTTTATTGAATATATTTTCTGCGTCTTTGAGCTGGTCTTCTCCTTCTTCTATCCCTATTATTCTTCCATTTGGTCTTTTCTTGTTGTCCCAGATTTCCTGGATGTTTTGTGTTAAGAATTTGTTGGATTCAACAAATTTTCTTTGACTGATGAATCTACTTCCTTTATTGTAGGAGGAGGGCCTATTTGTTGCAAGGAGCCACTTGTTGGTTTCCAGCCTCCTGGCTAGCTTAGATCTAAAATAATCATACAGAAATTGTATTATTTAAATCACTGCTTTTTCCATTAGCTCTAGTTTTTTATTGGCTAACCATTACATATTAATTTAACAATATAACTCATCCCCATTAATCTGTGTAGCACCACATGACTGGCTTACCGGCAAAGTTTCGTCATGTCTGACATGGAGTCCCTATCTCTGCCTTCCTTCTCCCAGTATTCTCCAGTTTTCCCTGCCTACCTAAGTTCTGCCCTATCAACAGGCTAAGGCAGTTTCTTTATTCATTAACCAATAAAAGAAACACATAGACAGAAGGACCTCCCATACCACTCTATATATCTTAAACACCTAACATTCTCTCTTCTATCTCAGGTATTCTGTTGGTTATGCTTGCCTCTGTAGTTCTCTTTTGTTTATCAAGATTTTCCATTTACAGAATTCCCTCAGTTTGTGTTTTCTTTATTGCCTCTATATTAGTCTTCAAGTCTTGATCTACTTGAACTGTTTGCTTTACCTGATTGGTTGTTTTTTCTTGGTTTTCTTTTAGAGATTTATTGATTTCATCCAACATTTTTGTTAAGCTTTTCCTCCATTTCATTAAGGGAATTTTTCATTTCCTCTTTAAAGTACTCCATCATCCTCATAAAGTTACATTTAAATTCATTTTCTCCTGCTTCTTCTAGGTTATGAGGACCATTTCTTCCTGTTTTATGACCATTGGGTTCTGGTGTTACCATGTTGCTTTTTAGGTTTTTGAATGATATCTTACATTGGCACCTATCCATCTCATCCTCCAATTGGTGCTGGCGGTGTTTTTTTTTTTTTTTTTTTTTTTTGCCTCTTGGTACAATTCTTATGGTTGCTATCTGTGTCTTTGGGCACAGTTATTGGTCTGCTCTGTACTGTTACTGTCTGAGTCTCAAGGAGCCACTGAGGTCTCCCTTGGCCAGCTCTCTTGGTCCATTCTGTGCAGTCACAGTCTGTGCTTCAGAGTTCCTCTGAGGTCTTGCGGGGGGGACTGGGTAAATAGGGGAATTTGGGGACAGAGTTATACTTGTAGCTTACAGGATCTGATCAATGGCATGGGGTGTTGGAGAAACCTACATTTTGGTCCTCTCTTTGTAGTTGTAGCCTCTTGGTCTTCTCTTTGTAGTTGCAGCCTGTGTTTCAGAGTTCCTCTGCGGTCATGTGGGATAGGAAGGTTTTTCTCTGGGGTTTTAAACATAAAATCTATGTGGATGGTAGCTAATGCTTTAAGTTGTTGTATTTGGGGAGTAATTTGTTATGTAGCATTAAGTAAGTAAAAGAAAATAAGGATGTGATTGGTTGGGAATTGGTGAACAATTGAATGAGAATATAAATGTTGAATGTTGAATAAATATTGAATGAAAAATAAATATGTTACTATGGAGTTAGAGGATTAGGAAGATGCCATGTACATCATTCATTGCCAAGCAGGTAGCTTTTGTGAATGATCTAAACAGAGGTTGGGAATTTATGCTAAGAACTGGAATGCTAGACAAAACAAGATAAATGATCCATTCATTTAAACTGATGGGCAAGGTAAGGGTATTGGAAAAGTAGGGGAAATGATTACATGGATGATGCTAGACATGAGGTAGATGAAATAATTAGGGGATTAAATAGTAGGTCGATTAATGTTACTTTAACTTGTCTAATTTTCTATGATATAAACCTCTATCCTTTTCTTAATGCTTCAGTAAAACGTGCCACATGTTAAAGATTGTATCACAGTTTTCTGCTTTGTAGAGATAAAATGGAAATCTAGTATCAAACAAGAAGATTGAAGGATATGGCAAGATGTAAAATAGAAAACTGGAAAGTGCTGAGGTACAAATACAGGTCACTGGTACTAGAAAATTTCAAATTCTTACCACAACACCTGAATCTCAAGGAAGGTATTGCATTATTCATACAACATAGGTCAGTAATTCAACTATTCTACTTAGATCTTAAGAGCAAAAAAGAAAAGGCATAATTTCTGCATTAATTTGACTATTTATTTGCTGCCATACTTACATTTGTGTAAGACCCAGAAGAGCACCATATGCACTTTAAAATTAATTAATGGTGGATATTAAATATTGGATATGAAAATATTTCCCAAGTACCCATATAACTTCTCATTTCTTTTCTCTTCCCCCTCCTGGTAGTCTCTGTTGTCCCATTCAGGAATTTCATTTATATTTTATGTCATACACGCTAACTTGCATAGTCAATAGTATGGGTTACATTCACATCTGGAAGTCTCTAAGTTATTAAGAATTTTTATAGGAATTGATTCAGTTTTTCTACACATCACACATTTGATTATAACACCATTTTTCTTAGTCTGATTAATTTGTCATCTTAGTGATGGAAGATTTGACTACCTACGACCTTATGTGTTCAATGCATTCTAGAATAGCTTCACGACCTTTCCTCAGTTGTTTGTTTTTTACCATTCCAGTTGACTTAACTTAGAGGACTATTTTATACAAACTTACTCACTTTGATTCTATTAATTTTAAATATTTTTGTGGCTTAAGAAGGTATGATGGGGCCACTGAGGTGAACCAGCCTTAAAGAGCACTTGATGCCAATCATAATCAAACCTGAGTTCAATTTCCTGGATCCACATGGGAGAAGAAGAGAACTAACACTTCACATTCATGCCATGGCACATATGTGCACACACACACTT
This sequence comes from Dicrostonyx torquatus, assembly GCA_028555095.1. Classification (NCBI taxonomy): domain Eukaryota; kingdom Metazoa; phylum Chordata; class Mammalia; order Rodentia; family Cricetidae; genus Dicrostonyx; species Dicrostonyx torquatus. Next base: position 3,184,691 of record JAQHUG010000094.1, on the reverse strand, counting down.
ACACACACAGACAAATGATATATAAATGTAATAATATTTTTAAAAAGAAGCCATAATGATACATTTGAATTATTTTTACACAACAAATTAACAAAGTGAATGAAAGAAAGAAAGAAAAATGAAGAGCATGACTGATCCTAGGTATGATGGAGGAGGAAGATTGTTGTAGATGAAAAGGAGAGAATCCAGAGGCAGAGACATCTGAGAGAGTTCATAGTGAGCATGACGTTGAGTTTTGCAATGTGAGGAGACACAAGGAGTGTGGTAGGTAGAAGTTGGGAGCCAGATTAAGAAGCCAGAAGGGTAAAGTTAGACCAAAGAAAGGTCAGGTAACCAGAATATTTAGATTATTATATAGGACAGGGCAGCTGGGGAAAGACCATCCTAGCGCCTGCACTGGAGAACTCAGTTTAGAAGGTGGAGTATGTCAGCCATACACCTGGGAGGGAGAGGGAGAGAGGGATTCTGGGAGAGCCTGGCAGCCAGGCTCACTTTGGTATGTTAAATAGGTACCTCAGCTACTTGTCCCTGGATTGAGACTGAAAGGGGCTTTAAAACATTCATTCTTGATGATAGATGTGTTTCGAATATCTCAGCAAATTATTGGCATGGTTTCCATTCTGACAAAATAGAATAAAACGTTTAGATCTTCTATGTATATTTTAAATCTTCCAGATTAAATGTGGAAGATGTGAATGTGAAGAAGTATAAGCAATGCATAGGGATTGTTTAATTGTAAGATGTTCCATGTCAGAACTGATTCAAACGCAAGTTAAAATCTAGTGTGACATTGTTGGATTAATAGAATTATTATGTAATTAGAGTTGAAAAGAGATAAAGGATCATCTGGAACATAGCTGTGAGGAGGCAATAATTTGTAAAAGATACTAGAGCTCAGGATGCAAGAGTGAGGAGTGGTTGCTAGAGACAGAACTACGTAAACAGAATAAGGATACTCAAGGAGAAATCTCTCGATGTGTAGATACTTGAAGGACAGTGTGCATGGTTTTAATTACCAGATATAAGTTAATATGTCCATATGTGTAGTAATGAGTATAAATAACAGAAATCTGTGGCCTATCCTTGACATCTTAATTTTGCCATTTCCTTTTTTTATACTTCCATAATAATAAATATATTATCATTGTGAAAAATACCAATTATTGCATATTATACTTTCTCTTCTGTATTTCACTATTGTATTTTATTTGGCATGTCTTCAAGACTGCACAGTATCAGTACATAAGAAACTTCTTTGTCACAGACACATTTTATTTTGTATTGATGAATATATTGTAGTTCCTTTGATAGCTTATAGGGAGCCCAAAAGGTTTTATAATATGGCTGTAACATGATCAGACCTGTGTTTTAGGAAGTTTACTTTAACTAGCAAGATTGGAGAATTAAGAAACTGGAACAGAGAAACCAATTAAGAGGATCAATGACAGAATATATGTGAAAGCACTTTTCAACTATAATGCACTAAATAAATCTGAGTTATTATGATTATAACTCATGTCAGAGTTAATGAGGGGCTTGAGCTCAGGATTTCTGACTCCAAATCTAGGGCCTTCTCTCCACATCATGTTCTTTGGGCAACTCCACCCAGCCTTGCCATTTGTACTTGTGCTAATGCTGACAATTAAGCCTCTTAGAGTGCTTTGGCATTTTCCGAGGGCTTGGTATTCAGAACTTATGGCACTTCCTAGCATCCAGTGAGGTAAACTCACCCATGATTCACAGCGGGCCAAGTGACATTTAAAGCTGCTCTACAAAATAATGAAGCTCAGTAGGAAAGAAGCACAGCAGCAACCTGGGAACCAGACTCTATCATAAGACCTGCAGGAGGAAGTGAAAAGCAGTGAACCTAGAAGAGCTGAGAAGGAGAAAGGAAGAGAGGAAAACTCTTTTGCCTATGGCACATAAGAGTTGATTCAAAAAATGGTTGCCATTGAAATCTCAAAACCACTTTCTAAAACACAACTTTTGTCCATGCTTTCCAAAATGGAATATAAATAGAATTTTAAAAAGAGGAAGAAAGGGCTAGGCACTTGTTTATAATGCCCCTGTCATATTGTAGTGTCCAAATACTTTACAATCAGAAACTCTTTGACACCTTCCTGCAAGGCAAATCCTCTACTTTTCCAGAGAAGAATTCATGGGGAAGAATGAGTTTTAAGGTGGTCTAAGGTTCAACATTTGATAAGTAGCAGAATTGGAAATCTGACACCTGACTATCCAATTCCACAGCCCTGTGACCTTTCTATTGTACCACCCGTCCCTGTATGAAACACTAAAAAGTGCTCTCACAGAAATGAAAAATGTCTGGATTGTTTATACCCAAGCACAGACATTCAGAGAGAAAATAAGAAGGCAAAGCTACCAAAAACTAATAGGCTAATATGCCTGACATCGATTACAGACCAAATTTGATAGAATTTGAACTATGCTTTTGAGGAGAGATGTTTGTATATTTCTAGCTTTTCATAGGAGAAAAACAATGTGGAGATACAAGGTCTAATGGCAGCTTTTTAATTATTATTTAATTGGAATTTTACATACCATTCCCAGTTCCCACTCTCTCCCCTCTTCCTGCTTCTTCCACCTTCCTTCTCCCCCACCCCTATTCATTTCTCAGCGAGGGTAAGACTTCCTATGGAGAGTCAACAAAGTCTAGCACATCACTTTGAGGCAAGACCAAGGCCCTCCCCCTATATCTAGGCTGAAAGGTATCCCTTCAAAGAGAATGGCTCCAAAGAGCTAGAGATAAATCCTAGCTCCACTGCCAGTGGACATTCAGACTGTCCCAGTCATACAACTGGCACCCACACTCAGAGGGCCTAATTTGGTCCCATGCTGGTTCCCCCACTGTCAATTCAGAGTCAGTAAGCTCCCATTAGCTCAGAAAAGCTGTTTCAGTAGGTATCCCCATCATATTTTTGACCCCTTTGTTCATAATATCGCTCAGGGAAAAGCTCTTCGAATGGACTTTGGGAGCTCAGCCCAGTGCTTGGCTGTGGATTTCTGCATCTACTTTCATCAGTTTCTGGATGAAGAAAGTTCTATGAAAACAACTAAGGTAGTCATCAATCTGATTACAGGGAAACACCAGACCAGGCACCCGCTCCACTACTGCTTAGGGTCTTAGCTGGGGCCATCAGTGTGGATTCCAAGATCTCCTGAGAAAACTGGGAGCATGGGTATGGAGGTGGGATGGAAAGAGGAAGGCAGTAGGGAAGGAGGAGGGGAGAAGGGAAATGGGGAGGAGAACATGAGGGAACAGGATGGTTGAGATGGGGAAAAGACAGAGAGGAAGAGCAAAAAAAAAAGAGATATCTTGATTGAAGAAGTCATTATGGGGCTAGCAAGAAACCTAACAACAGATTTTAAGAGGAAAAACTTCAAAGGGACTTGGCTATAGGCCATGAGAGTGGAAATTCTGACTTCTCTAGTAGTATTTTTTTTTAATGAATAATGAATGAATAGTGTGCTACATATTAAATACATAGCAAGCTGTTTAAAGCTGTTTAAATATTTAGATTCATCTAGGGGGACAGACAAATAGAAGGTACAGACACATAGAAGTTTAAGTTTTCTTTCATTTCTTATTTTCATTAATTCAGTAATGACACAGTTTTTGTCATCATTGTTTTTTGTTAACTCTGTAATACGTCCGCCTTCATTGCTTTCCCCAAACCAATGAACTATGTAGTCACCACGCTCTTTGCAATTTTTACTCCAAAGAGTGCTGAAAATCTCTATAACCAGTTTCACCCCTCTGCATGCACAGACTATATGCATATGAACCCTAGCCATACATAATGAAGCTTCCAAATCAGTCCCTAACCAGACTCCTTGGAGGTGCTCTAGGCATAAGCCTTGGTCTAAACTCAGATTATATCCATTACTTTTGCAAAAATCAAAGGCAATTTATATAAAATCAAGCTTGTCTGGTTGAGTCTATGCTATTCAAATGTCCTAAGTAAGGGCAGTCATGGTCTGTCTTTTTCTCAAAGCAGGGGTACAGGTAAAATAATAATAGAACTCTTGGGGGGCTTTTTTGTTGGAGGGCATAGAATATGCTTCCTGTTTTAATTATATGGTGGCAGGGCAAGAGCTATTAGAAGATTCTCCTGAGGAGTAGTAATAAATTTGTTTTGTTTGCTGAGCTGGTCATTAGTCAGGCATTGTGTGAGTTAACTGTTGAGGAAAACTACTATACCTTAGGAAAGTCACACCAGGAAATGCATAACTGAGAGTCTCATTTGACTGAATCTGTAAGAAAGTAGTTTAGGTTTTTCTACAGGAGGTCATGTCTGGTCTCTGTCTTGAAGAAGGGTTAATGTTTAGAGACTTAAGGAAATAATAATTAAGTCTATGTAGCTGGTTGTTTGAAGACTAGAGAAAATGGTCATCTTCAAAGGCAGATTGCTTTTTTAATAGTATGGTAACCTTATCTTTTTAGCTAAGGGGCCATAGGGAGAGCTCTAGCTTCTAGGCCAAATGTATGTAAAATCAACAGTTTTACTAAGAACTACAGAAAAAAATGTAGTCTTTCTAAGGAAAAGATAATTTTCTAAGGCAATTTTTAATTGCTATCATTCAGAGTTATATAGTGACTTGGCCACATGCTGACTCTTGAACAAGCATCCTTGAAATCTGGCCTTGAGATATTATTTATCCTGGGAACACCTTAGGGCACCCATCCACAATTCCTCCTTGGTGACTCATTCCCTGGATGTTAGGAAAGATAGAAGGCTGGAAAGATAGAAGGCGCCGCTAAATGTCCAGTTTGATAATGTAGTAAAGATTTGGCTCTGACAGTATTTAGGAAGTACAACTCTTTCATTATTTAGAAAACTTCAACTTCTAACACTAGTTTGCAAAGCCAATCTCAGTATGCCAAGTTACTTGGTTTCCATTTCACACAGGTGTGAAAAGCAAGCTTCAAGATGATCACAAACAGGGAACACCCAGGTTTGCAAATCAAACTGAAACAGAGAAAGTTTTTTTTTCCTAAGGGCAAATTGAATGATAGCTGCAGAGGGGCCTCTTAAACTGACATCTTTTTGCTTGAGAGCAGTGGTTTTTCTCTCTTTAAAGGACCTTGTGTAAATCTCCCTCAGTAAAATGGGAACTCAAATTAGATCCATAACTTGATAGACTGGCTATCCAATCTGAATGTATATGATGTAGTAGAATTTGATATAAAATATTATGGATTTGGAAGTGAGGAAGGTTACACTTTGCTACCTTGTGAAAAAAAAAAGAAAAGGGCTACATGGTTTTATTCCTTTATTGAAGAGAATAGAGGACTGGAGTGCAGGGGGACAATGCAGAACGGTAGATCCAGACTGTGAAATCAGCCAAATGTTAAAGCAGCTTTGGAGAAGGCTATATAGATGGGTGTTTGCGACCTTTGATTTGGCATAGCAAAAGTCCCAACTCGTTTCTTAACCACTTGCACATCATTATTAGTACCCTCCTAATATTTTTAGCTGTATATCATTCTTTTAATGTTTATTGGATCCATACCAGAGGCTAGGTGCTCTTGGAAGAAAAATGGATATGGCTAGCTTGGTTTCTCCACATAATTATAGTACTTGAGTATATTAAGGACAGCAAGAAGCCCCTACATATCTATTAGATGGAGATTTTATAGATTTAGCAAGTCATGTCTTCGTTCTCCCATACTCTGCTTGTCAAATAGGTCCTATTTCTAACAGATTGAGAAAATTAATCAAAGCATATTGAAGGGTATTTTGTCTCATGCGGTGTGAATGCCAGGCTTCTGCTCATTAGGAAGAAGCTTCTGCATTGTCTAGAGAGCCCTGACTTGGCAGTTCATACTGCTTCTGGCCAGTACAATGCCTCTGAAGTTCCAAAAGCAGGAAAAAAACTGAGTGCTGCCATTTGCCTGAAGCTAGGCACAGTAACTGGGTAGCTCCCATTGTCTTGGCATGACCATATGGGGTAAAGTCAACATTGCAGGACACATTTGATTGCTTCACATGAATTACTATTGAATAATAATTATGCAAGAACAGAGCTTAGGTGGTTTTTTAATTATAACATTGAAGTTTTGTGTCTTCTTATACTACACACTCTTTTATAAGTCTAGAAATGACTTGGTGGAATCCAGGAGAATCCAACATTCCCAGATCCTCCCTGTAGTGGTGAGTCAAAAGCAGGAGTGATCATTGTACTGAAGCCAATTAGCAAAGCTTTACTTCTATGAAATCTTCCAAATGGCCTAGCTGTCTTGCCAGATGGGCAAATCATTTTTTCAGTAGGCTGATTTGGCACAATTTATTCGAGAATATCTGTTTATTGATTTTGTGCAAGTGATGTGAAATATGTTCTGATTGGCCAGGATTCCAACCCTAAAACCCAGTAGGCATTGGTAATACTGGAAGAAATCTCATAGCTCTCATCCCATTTTTTTTTCAGTTAAGAACCTGCGTGGTCCAAATGGGAAAGAAGAATTAAGAAAACATTCAAATGTCTATGTCTTACAGTGTCTTCATCTCTACTGCTCATGTGAAAATATAGCATGGGTTGTTCCAGGTAGGAATCAGAGAACATTTGGGGGGAGGGATTTATGTGGGAAAGAAGAACAGCTCTTGCATTCCAAACCCTGAAGTTTAGAGAGTTGGCAGCTTTATTTTGATTGTTTACTCTGTACTTCTTTCAGTTGAAACATGGGAGGTGCTCAGATTTTTTGACTTTTATAAATATAACTTTCTTTTTTATTGTTAAAAGAAAAATTTACATTTACTCCCCCTTTTCCTGGCCCTCCCACTCCCACACTACCCCACCGCCCTCCCACTGCTTCCTTAAGATGGTGCAGGATACCCTGCCCTATGGAAAGCCCAAGCCCCCCCCCCTCCATCTCGGTCTAAGAAGGTGTGCATCCATATAGAATAGGTTCCCAAAAAGCCAATACATGCAGAAGAGATAGGTCCCAGTGCCATTATCATTGGCTTCTCAGTCAGTCCCCATTGGCAGTCACATTCAGAGAGTCCGGTTAGTTCATATGCTCATTCAGTCCTGGTCCAGCTGGATTTGATGATCTCCCAATAGATCAAGCACATTGTCTCAGTTGGTGGGCCAGTCCCTCACGGTCCTGACTTCCTTGCTCATCTTCTCCCTCCTTCTGCTCTTCCACTGGACCTTGGTAGCTCAATCCCTTGCTCTAATGTGAATGTGGGTCTCTGGCTCTATCTCCATCCATCATGCGAAATTTCTATGGTGATGATTAAGATATTCAACAAAGTAACTATGGGACAAGGTCAGTTCAGGCACCCTCTCCTCTGCTGCCCAAGTACCTAGCTGGGGACATCCCTGTGAACACCTGGGATCCCCTCTAGAGACAAGTCTCTTGCCAATCTTAAAATGACTCTCGTTAATGTAGATATCTTATTCCCTTCTCCAATATCCACCCTTCCTCCATTTCCACCCTCCCCCCCCCCCAGGCTCTCCCCAGTTTTTCCCTTCTCCGTTCAACACCCCCTCCCTTTTGCCTACCCCCTCCCCCAATCCCTACCTCCATCCCCATCCCCACACCCGTGTTTCCAACTTTTGTCTGGCGATCTTGTTTGCTTCCAAGTTCCAGGAGGATCTATATATGTTTTTCTTTGGTTTCACCGTGTTATTTGGGTTCTCTAGGCTTGTGAGCTATAAGCTTAATGTCCTTTGTTAATGGAACTTTGTGCCTACCTCTCTTCTCCATGCTGGGATTTGATCTAGCTTGGGTTTGCACAGGTCTTTTGTCTGCTATCCCAACCACTGTGCATTCCAGTCAACTATTCTTCTGTGTCCAGATGGCACTGTTACCTTGTAATCATCTACCACCTCTAGCTCTTACAGTCTTCCTTCCCACTCTTTCACAATGAACTCTGAACCTTCGGAAGAAGGGGAGTGGCATCTATGCTTCATTGGCTGCCAAGCATTTGGCACTCTTTTTATTTTCTGTGCCTTGGCCAGTTGTGAGTCTCCGTTTAGATAATCAAAATTGAAAATAGAACCTTCTCTGATAAGAGAGTAAGAGATCAGATAAACTAATTAAATAAATCTATAATTGATAAAGAAATAGAAACAATCATCAAGATCTTCCAACAACAACAACAAAACCAGGACCAGATAGTTTCAGCTCAGAATTCTACAAGATTTTCAAAGAAGAACTAACACCAATACCCCTCAAAATTTTCCACCCAATAGAAACAGAAGGAACATTGCCAAATTCTTTTTATGAGGCTGCAATTACCATGATACCCAAACCACACAAAGACATTACTAAGAAAGAGGATTACAGATCAATATTACTCATGAACATTGATGCAAAAATACTCAATAAAATACTGGCAAACCGAATCCAAGAACACATCAGAAAAATTATCCATCATGACCAAGCAGGTTTCATTCCAGAAATTCAGGGATGGTTCAACATACAAAATGTCATCTACCATATAAACAAATTGAAAAAAAAAACAGATGGTCATCTTGTTAGATACTGAAAAAGCCTCCTACAAAATACAACATCCTTTAATAATAAAGGTCTTGGAGAGATCAGCTATACAAGGAACATACATGAACATAATAAATGCATTATACAACAAACCAATAGCCAACATCAAACTAAATGGAGAGAAACTCCCAGTGATCCCACTGAAATCAGGAACAAGACAAGGTTGTCCACTCTCTCTGTATCTATTCAATATAGTACTTGAGGTTCTAGCTACAACAACAAGACAACAAAAGAAGATAAAGGGGATAAAAATTGGAAAAGAAGAAGTCAAACTCTCATTATTTGCTGATGATATAATAGTTTACATAAGTGATTCCAAAAATTTTATCAAGAAACTTCTACAACTCATAAACACCTTCAGTGATGTAGCACGATACAAGATTAACTCAAAAAAATCAGTAGCCCTCCTTTACACAGATGATAAATGGGCTGAGAAAGAAATCAGAAAAATTAACACCCTTCACAATAACAACAATAACATAAAACATCTTGGAGTAACTCTAACCAAACAAGGGGAAGACCTGTATGACAAGAACTTTACATCTTTGTAAAAAGAAATTGAAGAAGATGCCAGAAAATAGAATAATCTCCCATGCTCTTGGGTACATAGAAATAACATAGTAAAAATGGTAATGTTACCCAAAGCAATCTACAGATTCAATGCAATGTCCATCAAAATTTCAACAAAATTCTCCCCACACCTTGAAAGTACAATACTCAACTTCATATGAAAAAGCAAAAAACCTAGAATAGTGAAAACAATCCTGTAAAATAATAAACTTCTGGAGGTATCACTATCCCTGACTTCAAAGTCTACTACAGAGCTACAGTACTGAAAACAGCCTGGTATTGGTATTAAAAACAGGAGGAACAATGGAACAAAATCAAAGACCTGGATATCAGTCCACACACCTAAGAACACCTGGTTTTTGACAAAGAAGGAAAAACATAAAGTGGAAAAAAGAAAGCATATTCAACAAATGGTGCTTGCATAACTGGATATCAACATGTGGAAGAATGAAAAGAGATCCATATAGATCACCACGTTCAAAACTCAAGTCCAAATGGATCAAAGAACTCACCATAAAACCAACCACAATGAACCTCATAGAAGAAAAAGTGGAAAGAACACTTTAACACATTGGCACAGTAGAACAATTCCTAAATTTAACCCCAGTAGCACAGACACTGGGAGAAACATTTAATAAATGGAACCTCCTGAAACTGAGGAGCTTCTGTAAATCAGAGGACACGGTCAACAAGATAAAATACCAGCCTATAAAATGGGAAAAGATCTTCACCAAACTCACATCAGACAGAGGACTGATCTCTAAAATATACAAATAACTCAACAAATTGGTTATCAAAAGAACAAATAATCCATTACAAATAATGGGGCACATACCTAAACAGAGAACTCTCAACAGAGGAATCTAAAATGACTGAAAGACACTTAAAGAAATGCTCAAAATCCTTAGCCATCACAGAAAAACAAATCAAAACAACTCTGAGATTCTATCTTATACCTGTCAGAATGGCCAAGATCAAAAACACTGATGAAAACTTATGTTGGAGAGAATGTGGGGTAAAGGGAATACACCTCCTTTGCTGGTGGGAGTGTAAACTGGTACAGCCACTTTAGATATCAGTATGGAGATTTCTCAGAAAATTAGGAAACAACCTACCTCAAGACCCAGCAATACCACTTTTGGGTATATACCCAAATGTTGCTCAATCATAGCATAAGGACATGAGATCTACTATGTTCATAGCAGCATTATTTGCCATAGCCAGAACCTGGAAACAACCTAAATGCCCCTTGACTGAAGAATGAATAAGGAAAATGTGGTACATTTACACAATGGAGTACCACACAGCAGAAAAAAATGATATCTGGAAATATGCAGGCAAATGGATAGATCTAGAAAAGGTCATCTTGAGTGAGGTAACTAAGCCACACAAAGACAAATATAATATGTATTCACTCACAAATGGCTTTTAGACATAAAGCAAAGAAAAATCAGCCTACAATTCACAATTGCAGAGAACCTGGACAGCAAAGAGGACCCTAAGAGAGACATACATGGATCCAATTTACATGGAAAGTAGAAAAGGAAATGATCTCCTGAGTAAATTGGGTGCAGGGTGATCATATAGGAAAGGGTAGAAGGGGAGGGAGTTGAGGGAGGGGAGTAAAGAAAAATATATAGCTCAATAAAAACAATTTAAAAAAGAGACACTAGATGGTATTTATTTTAACACCTTTGGGATTCACACGTCAACAATAAGCATTCACATGGTAGAAAACATTGACAAAGAAGGAAAAAATATGAAATGGAAAAATAGAAGGCATATTCAGCAAATGGTGCTTGCATAATTGGATATCAACATGTAGAAGAATGACAATAGATACATATCTATTGCCATGTTCAAAACTCAAGTCCAAATGGATCAAAAATCTCACCATAAAAGTAAACACAGTGAACCTCAAAGAGAAAGTGGGAAGTACACTTGAACACATTGGCACAGGAGAGCACTTTCTAAGTATAACCCCAGGAGCACAGGCATGAGAGATGCTACTAATCTATGAATAAAATGATAATTCATTAGAAGTTGGATTAAATAATATATCCGTTTAGCAGAACACTAGAATTGGGTTCTCTCCTAGGGTCTGTGATTTGTTTAACTATAGATTATTGGCTGAATAACAGTGCCATGTATGGATTCTATTCTGTAAAGTGGACATTAAATTTAACCAGAGAGTGTTTGGTTACTCATAGGATCTACATATCATTATTGCACCGGTGAGTATGTTTTTCCCTCTCAATCACTACTGCATTCCAAAGAGTGCACAGTTGTAAAGACTGATGATTAATTTTCTCCTTTGGTAGTATGCAAAGCATCTTCAATCACTATGAAACCTCATCAGTGGGGCTGTAGTTTACAGGTCAATTCAGGCTTGGTTTCTGCATATTCTGTGTTTCAAGTATGTAGTTTCTTTAGCAACAAGGTCTTATAATCAAGTCCTGGAGAGAAGCCAAGAATATTGGCTATAGCCTGTTATATTTGGGGTTCATTGGAAACTCACTAGCCAACAACTCTAAAATGTAGCCCATTTCTGGGGTTGGGCTTTTTATTTGTTAGTCCATGGTATATAGTAGGACATTGTTGCTTTAATATAGGGTAACTCCATTTTAACCCCTGTGAGGTAAGTACATACGTATATTTTAGGAATCTCTTTAGTAGTAGGTTTCCATGCAGTTTAAAAACATTTAGTATTATTCATTCCTCTCCATCTCAACTTAAAGGGGAATTGTAAAACAGGAAATGATAATCACTGGTCTCTACACTCCTAACCTTAAAACCTCTCTCTATGATCCCTTAGTAATTTCCTGACCTCTATGCATAGTCTAAATTTTGAAGATATGTATATACAAATACTCAAAGCCAACAACTTCAAATAAGAGAAAAACACATGACATCAGTCTGGTTCTGTTTTACCTCATTCGGAATTATTTTTTCTAGCTCCATGTAATTCCCTGAAAAATCCATAATTTTCATTTTCCTCAATAGCTGAGTAATATTCCATTGTACAAATATACTACATTTTAATTTACAATGGTTGATACATATATAGGCCTAGGATTTTGTTTTATCATAGTTATCAGGGAGATATACGTAGTAGTAAAATCTTGTTGAGAGGGAAGGACCAGCCATTTAAGAAACAAAGACATTTTTAAGTCATTTACAAATGAGGATAAGAAAGAGTGACTACTACTGGGACTTACTGAAGATTACTGGCCTGGAACTCCTGTGCTTTACAGTGGTGTGCTGATATGGCTACACCAAATTTAATATCACTTATTGCTGGTATGCAGGTGATGTGTTTGAGTTGAAGGTTTATGGTCTAGGTTCTGTCAACAAATTTGGTGGCATACAAATACTAACTTAAAAAAAAGTCTTTTCTTGATATTTCTCTGTTTCTCTCAAAGATCAGCAGTTTGACCATGCCAGGTACGACTTGAGTAACTTAGGATACAGTAACGGGAAAGTCACACAATTATTTTGAATCATTCTGCATGTTACTTATCTCTTTATTTCATATGTCATACAATAGTTGCTGATGAAATGTTTATTAAGTAAATACATACTTTAATAAATATTTTATAGTATTCCTTCTGCCAGTGACACAGTGCAGTCTTTCCACAGAGTACTTTGCATTTCTTATCTTAAAGTTTGATGTGACAGATTTTTCTAACTTTCTTCAATTAACAAATAGCTCATGCACAGAAATAGAAATAGAAGATCTGGGTGGGTCACAATGGGATCCAATTCAGAGATAATTATGAGGATGATTTATATTATCTAATTTTCTCATTTACAAGGAAAACTCTATAATTTATTATTTAATTTCCACCTACTTTGTTCTTAAAACATTAAATGGAAGAAAAATACTCTCAATACCATATTAGTTTTGAACTTTTATACCAGTATCTAACATTACCTAAATTTAATGATCAAAATTAAGCATTTCAGTCGTGGAATGTACTCTACCAACTAACCAAGTCAAATATGCATAGATGTGTTCCGTAAAGACTTAGTTGCAAAGAGTTTGTCATAGCTATGAGGGACATTATGTACAACAGAGTCCCAATTGTTTCTTGTATAAATTATCCCACCAGAACTCAGAGAATGGATGATATTGGAAGCATGATTTGCTGAACTCCAGCCTACTGTTCTCACCTGACTATTTGAATTTTCCACTATTGGTTATTTTTCCTCAAAGGACTCTTGTCAATAACCCTTTAAATTTAGATAACACAGTTTTCTGGTTGAGAATTATCATGTGGACAGAAAACCACGGGCTAATGCTTGATTTAGATATTGCAATGATATTATTATAAGTTCATTTAGGCCAAGACTATTTGCTGATGTGTTGCTAAGGAAGATCTGGAACCCTGATGATCACCAGGCTTAGCCAGTTAGACTAGGGCATGTTTGCATAGAGCCGTCATCTATGAGTTTTGTTGTAACAGAAAACACAGGCCAAGAACATGGTAACACAGCTATGTAATGTATCTTAGGGCTCACAGTTCTCAGACTGGGAAGAAATGAGGACAGGCTTAAAAGAAACCAGGCTAAGCTAGAAGGCCTGTAATTGACAGATGAGGAGATGAGGGGAAAGCAGTAAAGCAATTAAGAACAATACTTGTCTTCCAAGACTCACATTTCTAATCTTGGCTGTCCTTAGACAAGTTACTTAACCTCTCTGACCTTAGTTTCCTCATCTGTAAAATGAGAATAATTAGATATGGCTCAGGTATTTTAATGGAGCTATGAAAGTGGCTTGAAAGTGATGGTATTATAAAAGGATTTTCATGACTAGATCTGGACTTCTTCACTCTCCCATCCCCTCTTCCTGCTTTACTCTTCCCTCTCCTTCTGAGAAAGAGTCTAGATATAGTATCCGCACTGGTTTTGATATGCTAGCCTCAGCCTGCTGAGTGCTCAGGTTATCACTGAGCATTGCCACAGAATATGTGTATTTGTGCTAATTCAATTACCTGCATCACATTAACACAGTAGAAGCCATCCCCACCTTTATTTTAATAAATGGATGAAAGGAAAACATGGAGTGGTTAAAATGTAATTGTGAGCTTCTTTTTAATGTACAATTAGCCTAAAATGCTTGTTTCCAAACACACTGATCACATCGGTTAATACAAATTAATAGGGAAGGTCATTTTTCCCTTATTAGGGTCAAACCTGGACCTGAAATTCAGAACCAAAAGAAAAGGAAGAACTAATTGGACAGAATATCATTATTTTCACCAAATAACCCCTAGAAGATTGTCAGTGCTGACTACCACTGTTCTAGGCTCAGTGAAAGGGAGTAGAAAGGGGCTTTGAATCCAGGACGAACAAGTTCAAGTCCTCACCTAGAACCAATCCGTTATCTTTCCAAACCTTTCATTTTGCCACCTACAAAATAAAACTATTTCTTGTAGTTATTATGAAGAGCAAAGTAGTATAGAAATATGAGATATATGGTTAATTGTATAGAAACTAAAGAATGTCCTTTTCTTACTTAATTCCTGTTGTAAGCTTATGGGTTGACATGCCATACATAGGGTAAGGATAAGAAGAGTTATGAAGAGGAAGTAGTCTAAAAATTATCATAGAGATTTTCACGTAAAGCAGAACATCCAACAAGTACTTAAGAGTCCTGAAGCAGAAGAAAATAAATGTACGAAGCTACAGAGTCTTCAAGAACTTCAAAGAACCATCATTAGTATTATTTGATAAATTTCTATTTATTCCAGTACCTTGCCAGCTGGATCTCTCCTAACTTTAGCTTGAATACAGTACAAGAACATTTCCTGTTACAACCTAATTTGGTGTTATTCAGCTTCCTACTACTATGGATTTTTTTTCCATATGAGAAATATAATTTTTGTGAGTGTGTGTGTGTGAGAGAGAGAATGGGGGAGAGGGAAGGAGAGAGAGATATGAACAATTCATTTTTTAGTTCAAATTGCATATCTGTGCCTTTGGATAAGGTTCAATCGAGTCAATCAAGTGTGGTCATTTGGTGGAAAGCATGGCAGCCTAAGTTCTAGGAACAGCTTGTCTTCTAATGAGATACGGTTTTGGCAGGAATCATAATACAAGAATAGTATAGTTCTGTGCTTTGGGATTGAAAAAATGAAGCAGATATGAGCAGAGACTTGACATTGGATGTGTAATGATTAAGAAATGTAAGAGCATCTGAGTTTGGAGAAGAAACATACGTTACCATCCACTTGGCAATGGCAAAGCTGCCTATTTCTTTTATGTGGTGTAGCAACTCGTTATCTGGGAACTGGATTTTGAAATCCTAACAGCAACATCTATGTAATGTAATCTGGTTCACCTTTGAGTTATCTTAAGCAGCAACATAAATATATCCACTACCTTAAATAATTCTCTTTTTCTCCTTTGCAAAAAGAATATGTAATATACGTAATATATTGCATATAATATCACATAATAATATATATGTAATATAAGATCTACCCTATGCATAAATATTTATTCGTTACCCTTTTAGCTGTTTATCACATGCTGTATAGTAAGTCTTTAAGCCTTATTCACCTTGTGTAATTGAAACATTTTGTCTTTGTCCCATATCTCCCCAACCAATTCCCAGCCTCTGCCATTCCAGTCTGTAGTTCTGACTTCCAATGTTTCTTCTATAAGGCAATTTGTCATGTTTGCCCTTGGGTATATAAAATATTTCACCTAGAAATGTTTTAAAAGAATTTATTCATAGTGTTTCAAATAACAGCATTCTTTCTTTTTTCTTTTTGTATATTTATTTTTTATTGTTAAAAGAAAAATTTACATTTATTCCCCTTGTCTCAGGCCCTCCTGCTCCCCCACCAACCCACCGCCCTCCCCCTGCTTCCTTAAGATGGGGCAGGATACCTTGCCCTGTGGGAAGTCCAAGGCCCTCCCCCCTCCATCTTGGTCTAAGAAGGTGTGTTCCCAAAAAGCCAATACATGCAAACGAGATAGGTCCCTATGCCATTATCATTGGCTTCTCAGTCAGTCCCCATTGGCAGCCACATTCAGAGAGTACAGTTTGGTCATATGCTCATTCAGTCCTGGTCCAGCTGGACTTGATGGACTCCCAATAGATCAAGAACACTGTCTCAGTTGGTGGGCCAGTCAGTCCCTCATGATCCTGACTTCCTTGCTCATCTTCTCCCTCTTTCTGCTCTTCCACTGGAACTTGGTAGCTCAATCCCTTGCTCTGATGTGAATGTGGGTCTCTGGCTCTATTTCCATCCATCATGCGAAATTTTTATGGTGATGATCAAGGTATTCAACAATGTAACTATTGGACAAGGTCAGTTCAGGCACCCTCTCCTCTGCTGCCCAAGTACCTAGCGGGGAACATCCCTGTGAACACCTGGGATCCCCTCTAGAGACAAGTCTCTTGCCAATCTTAAAAAGACTCCCATAATGTAGATATCTTATTCCCTTCTCCAATATCCATCCTTCCTCCATCTCCACCCTCCACCACCCCCAGGCTCTCCCCAGTTCTTCCCTTCTCCCTTCTCCCCCCTCCCTTTTGCCCGTGCTTCCAACTTTTGCCTGGTGATCTTGTTTGCTTCCGACTTCCAGGAAAATCTATATATGTTTTTCTTTGGGTCTTTTTAAGGCAGAATATTGCTCCATTTCTTGTGTATGTAACTCTTTATTTATCTATTTGGTCATGTGTCAATGAGCGTTTTGGTTGTTTCCATGTGTTTGTTACTAACTGCACTGAACATTGGAGAATAGATACCTCTCTGACATATTGCTTTCAATTATTTTTGATATATATCTAGAAGTTCAACAATGTCTATAAAACCTTCCATAATAGTTACTTTAACTTAAATTTCCACAAGAGTTTCCTTCCCACATCAACAATATTTTTCAATGTACTTCCTTAATATCTTTGATAGCAATCATTTCATGTACCTATTGGACATTTGTAGGTTTTTTTTTTTTATAATTTCTCTTCAGCATTTTACCTATTTGTAAGTTAACCTATTTGGGTTATTTGTGTTCTTTCAGTATTGAGTTCTGTGTTTCACATGACATTAATTTATTTATTATCAACTGTGTGATTTACAATTATTTCCTTCCACTCTATAGGAGGTCTTTTCACTTTCTTGAATGCTTTCTATACTGTGAAGAACCCTTTGAGTTCAATAGAGTTTGTTCATTTTTGCTTTTACTGCTTATGCTTTTTGGTCATACCAAAAAGTAATTAACAAAAAGTAGTTCTCTCTGGGGACTGACTGAGAAGCCAATGATAATGAAAGAGGGAACTATCTATCTCTTCTGCATGTATTGGCTTTTCGGGAATCTAGTCTATATGGATGCACACCTTCTTAGACCGAGATGGAGAGGGGAGGGTCTTGGGCTTTCCACAGGGCAGGGTATCCCGCCCCATTATAAGAAAACAGGGGGAGGATGGTGGAGTGGGGGGGGGGAGCGGGGGTGTCTGGGACAAGGGGAGTAAATGTAAATTTTCTTTTAAATTTAATAAAAAATATATACAAAAACAAAGTCTTCTCTCTGAAGAGTTTTAGATTTGGGGGGTGTATGATTAAATATGTAATTCCTTTAAGCTGATATTTGTGCAAAGTGGTGTTTCCATTGATTTTTTTTCTGGAGATATACAGCTTTTCAACACTATTTATGGAAGAGACTTTTGGTTTGTTTGTGTTTTCTAGCCACTCCCACAGGGGAAAAATGCCAGAAAAGAAGTAAAGTGTTTGCAGATGCCTTCATCTTACATATAGAAATTTCTTAAGATTTAAAACACCTCACTGAGAACTAATAAATGTGCCTGTCCATAATACCACATGACTTAGCATTTGGGAGGCAGAGAAAGGTAGAGTTTGAGACTTAGCCTGGTCTACGTAGTGAGTTTCAAGACAGCCAGGACTACATAGTGGGATCCTCTTTCAAACAAACAAACAAAACACCATTCAAGAACCAAAACAACAACAACAAAACTAATAAATGAATCGAGAGCCGAGTAGTGGTGGTGCACACCTTTAATCCCAGCACTCGGCAGGCAGAGGAAGGTCAATCACTGTGAGTTTGAGGCCAGCCTGATCTACAGAGTGAGTTCCAGGATGGTCAAGGCTGTTACACAGAGGAACCCTGTCTTGAAAAACCAAAAAAAAAAAAAAAAGAATCAACAAAACTGTAGCTACTAACACACTGAACTACCTGAAAAGATAATCAAGAACATTGTTATAGTTTTAACAACACAGATAAAGTAAAATATTTGAATAGATAACTAATGAGTTGAAATGTTTGTTTGCTGCATACTAACAACTGATAAATAAAATAGACTTAGGAATAAATAAGAATACATTCTATGTTCATAAATTATAAAATTACAATTGTCAAATAGCCAATACTACTTAAAACTGTCTTCCGACTCAATGTAATGTATTTTAAAACCCTGATATCAGTTTTCATATCAATAAAAAAATTAGGTGAAATTACAAGCCCTAAATAGCTAGAACAGTCTTAAGCAAAAATAACAACACAATAGGCAACAAATTTTCTGATTTAGATAGATAGTGCAAAGATACCAAAATAAAAATGTACAATATTGTGGCAAAGAAATAGTCATTCTAACCAATGTAACACAGAGCCAAGAAATCAATCCACTCATTTCCACTCATCATTTAATGATAAAACCTGCTGAGCCTTTAAGAAAGGTCCAGCAGCTCTTCTTACTTGGTACTATCTCTCCACCTCCAGATTATATAATTTTACAATCCCTTAATATAATATTAAGTGACAGAAAGAAGTGTTGAACTAGAACATGAAGAACTAAATGGCCTAGCTGAAAACAAAGGCTTGAGTTTCTATGTCTTAAAAATGCCAAAGGAAAACTATAAAGAGAATTAATCCTAATGTGATTGTAGCAGAGAAGGGATGAGCGGGACCATGGAGATGGCAATACTAGTACCCGTTGTTGTTATATATGTCAGTCTCTCGTCCCTGCCTGCTCTATCCACACTTCTAGCCATTTCATTTTTGAAACAAGTTAACCTGACCATTTTTGTCAGAAACAAACAAACAAAAAACATATAAACAAAACAAAACCAAAACCTCTGAGTGTGGGTTTGGCCTAATTGGTCACAGAAAAAAATGGGGGTGCAGGGCTGCAGTTACTCAAAGGATGCCACATTTTTGAGGATGGCTGGGCACAACTGAAGACTCTGAGTGAGTCGATCCACAGTGGGACTACAAGTGAATATTTCTTGCAAGTTTCCTGGTGCTGCTGCTGCCTGCTGATCTTTGGGATCACATGAGCAGAACCACTGTGCTAATGTCAGCTGACATACTTCTTTCAAAATCAAGTGAAGTTTCTTACCTCAACCTAAAGATCCAACACTGAAGCAAGTATGAGTTTCTATCTTAATTTTTAGAAGCATTTTCTTGAGATTTTGACGTGTGGTCATTTTGTCACTGACCCAGATTTGATCTCAGGTTCCTGTTTCTTTATTGTAGGCACTCACAGTTGCTTTTCTGAATGACTTATTTTATGACAGGCTAGAACTATTTCACACTGCTTGTTAAACAAAAAAATACATCTTCCTGACTTAACGTTCAGTTGTGGAAGTGTTAACCTAAAAAGGAATTGGAAAATTCTATGCATTAGAATAGTTTTGCTCCCCCAAACCAGCCATAGTCACCAGTTAAGTGGTGGAGCTCCTATTAGCACCATTCCCAGCAGACTTCTTGAACCCTAGCTTAACTGTTGCCAGACAGAAATTACTTTGATGGAATTTATTTTGAATTTAATTTATCACACTTAATGCTGTAGTGTGATAACTCAGGGAGTTTGTTGTTTTCACTTTTTAACTTCTTTCAAACTCTGGGCTTTTTTATTTTTATTTTTATTTGTAAAACAATCTTATTTTACATGACAACCCCAGTTTCCTTAGGCTTCCCATTCTCCCACTCAACACATCTTCTTCCTACCCCACCCCCCATCCACTCTTCAGAGAGGGTGAGGCCTCCCATGTGGAGTCAACAAAGTCTGTCACATCACTTGAGACAGGACCGGGGCCCTCTCCCCTGTACCTAGGCTGAGCAAGGTATCCCTCTATAGGGAATGGGCTCCAAAAAGCCAGTTCATGCACTAGTGATAAATACTGATTCCACTGTTAGGGCCCCACAAACTATCCACGCTACACAATTGTCACCCACATTCAGTGGGTCTATTTTGGTCTTATGCAGGTTCCTCAGCTGTCAGTTCAGAGTCGGTGCACTCCCACAAGCTCAGGCCAGCTGTTTCTGTGGGTTTCTGAATTATAGTCTTGATGCTGTTGCTCATAATATCCCTTCTCCCTCTCTATGGCTGGACTACATGTATGGCCCAGTGCTTAGCTGTGCATCTCTGTATCTGCTTCCATTTCTAGGGTGACAATTAAGGTAGTCATCAATCTGATTGCAGAGGATGGGCATTTTAGGTATCCTCTCCACTATCACTTAGATTATCAGCTGGGATCATCCTTATGAATTCCTGGAAATTTCCCTAGTGCCTGGTTTTTCGCTAACCCCATAATAGGCTCCCTCTTTCAAAGTATTACTTTCCTTACTCTTACTCTCCGTCCTTCAACCAACTTGACCCTCCCAATCCTTCATGTTCTCCTCCCTACTCCTGTTCTCCCCTCTCCATTACCCTACCACCTTCCTGCATTCTCCCATGCTGCCACTATACTAAAGAGATCTTGGCTACTTCCCCTTCCCGAGGGGCATTCCTATATATCTCTCTTAGGATTTTCCTTGTTTCCTGTCTTCTCTGAAGTTGTGGACTGTAGGCTGGTTATCCTTTTCTTTATGTCTAATATCCACTTATAAGTGAGTACATACCATGTTTTTCTTTCTGTGCCTGGGTTACCTCACTCAGGATGGTTTTTCCTACTTCTGTCCATTTGCCTGAAAATTTCAAGACGCCAATGTTTTTTTTATAGTTGAGTAGTACTACATTGTGTAATATACCACATTTTCTTTCTTTATTATTTGCTTGAGGGGCACCTAGGTTGTATCCAGGTTCTGGCTATTACAAATATACAAATAATGCTGCTATGAACACAATTGAGCACATGATTTTTTTTTAATTTGTTTTTTTGTTTTTTTTTTTTTTTGGTATTGGTCTGCATTCTTTGGGCATATGCCTAAGAGTGGTATTGCCAGTTCTTTTTTTTTTTTTTTTTCGAGACAGGGTTTTTCTGTGGCTTTGGAGCCTGCACTGGAACTAGCTCTTGTAGACCAGGCTGGTCTCGAACTCACAAGGATCCGCCTGCCTCTGCCTCCCAGTGCTGGGATTAAAGGCGTGTGCCACCACCACCCGGCTGTATTGCTATTTCTTCAGTTAGATTGATTCACAATTTTCTGAGGAACCACCATACTGATTTCCAAAGTGGGTGTATGAGTTTGCACTCCCACCACCAATAGAGCAGTGTGTTCCTCTTATTCTGCTTCCTCTCCAGCATAAGCTATTATTGAT
Organism: Dicrostonyx torquatus; assembly: GCA_028555095.1. Lineage (NCBI taxonomy): Eukaryota > Metazoa > Chordata > Mammalia > Rodentia > Cricetidae > Dicrostonyx > Dicrostonyx torquatus. The sequence goes on along the minus strand of JAQHUG010000094.1, from coordinate 3,163,086 downwards.
GTTTTTGATCCTAGCCATTCTGACTGGTATAAAATGGTATCTCAGAGTCGTTTTGATTTGCATTTCCCAGATGGCCAAGGATGTTGAGAAGTTCCTTAAGTGCCTTTTGGCCATTTGAGATTCCTCTGTCTAAAATTCTCCGTTTATATCTGCATCCCATTTTTAATTGGATGATTCATTATTTTGATAGCGGTTACTTGAGTTCTTTGTGTATTTTGGAGATGAGCACTCATCAAATATGGGGTTGGTGAAGATCTTTTCCCATTCTGTATGTTGCCATTTTGTCTTGTTGACTATATCCTTAGCCTTACAGAAACTTCTCAGGTTCAGGAGGTCCCACTTATTAATTGTCAATCTCAGTATCTGTGCTTCTGCTGTTAAATTCAGGAAGTGGTCTCCTGTGTCAATTAATTCAAGGCAACTTCCCACTTTCTCTGCTATGAGGTTCAGTGTGGCTGGATTTATGTTGAGTCCTTTGATCCATTTGCACTTGTGTTTTGTGCATGGACATATATATGGATCTACTTCCATTCCTCCACATGTTGACATCTAGTTATGCCAACACAATTTATTGAAGATGCTTTATTTCCCAATTGTATAATTTTAGATTTTTATCAAATATCAGATGATTGTAGGTGTGTGGATTAATATTAGGGTGTACAATTCGATTTTATTGATCCACCTGTCTGATTTTGTGTCAATACCAAGTTTTTTTCTACTATATCTATGTAGTAGAGTTTGAAATCAGGGATTGTGATGCTTCAGAAGTTCCTTTATTGTACAGAATTGTTTTGGCTACCCTTGGATTTTTTTGTTTTTCTATACAAAATTGAGTATTATCCTTTCAATGTCTGTAAAGAATTGTGGTGGGATTTTGATGGAGATTGCATTGAATTTGTATATTGCTTTCGGCAAGATTGCCATTTTTACCATGTTGATCCTATGAATCCAAGAGCCTGGGAGATCTTTCAATTTTCTGATATCTTCTTTCTGATAATTTCTTTCTATAGAGACTTAAATTTCTTGTCATACAGGTCTTTTACTTGTTTGGATAGAGTTACCCAAGATATTTTATGTTGTTTGTAGATATTCTGAAGGATGATGTTTCTCTGATTTCTTTCTCAATCTCTTTATCATCTGTATAAAAGGAGGGCTACTGACTTTTTTGAGTTAAACTTTTATCCTACATTACTGAAGGTGTTATGAGCTGCAGGAGTTTCATGGAAGAATTTTTTGAGTTACTTATGTACACTATAACATTAACTGAAAATAGTGAAATTTTGACTTCCTTTCCAATTTGTATCCCTTTGATCTCCTTTTGTTGTCTCATTGCTCTAGCTAGAATTTTGAGTACTATATTGAATAGATAGGGAGAGAATGGACAGTCTTGTCTTGTTTCTGATTTTAGAGGAATCACTTTCAGTTTCTTTCCAGTTTGTTTGATGTTGGCTGTTGGCTTGTTGTATATTACCTATATATAAGTATGTTTAGACATGTTCCTTGTACCCCTGATCTTTCCAAGACCTTTATCAGGAAGTGGTATTGGATTGTGTCAAATGCTTTTTCAGCATCTAATGAGATGATAATGTGATTTTTTCTTTAGTTTTTTTAATATGGTAGATTACATTGATGGATTTTCATATGTTGAACCATCCTGCTCCTCTGGGATGAAGCCTACTTGGTCACAGTGGATGATTTTTCTGATGTGTTCTTGGATTTAGTTTGCCAGTATTTTTTGAGTTCTTTTATATCAATGTTCATGAAGGAGATTGATCTCTAATTCTCTTTTCTAGTTCCATCTTTGTGCGGTTTTGGTACCAGGGTAACTGTCCCTTCTTAAAAAGAGTTTGGTAGTGTCCCTTCTGTTTATATTGTATGAAACAATTTGAGGAGTATTGGTATTAGCTCTTCTTTGAAATTCTGGTAGAATTCTACACTGAAACCACCTGGCCCTGGGCTTATTTTAGTTGGGTGACTTTTGAGGACTGCTTAGAAAAGCTGTTATAGCTATCCTAATATCTAACAAAACAGACTTCAAAGTAAAATTTATCAAAAGAAATGAAGAAGGACATTTCATATTTGTTATTGGAAAAATCCATCAAGATGAAGTCTCAGTTCTGAACATCATTGCCCCAAGTACAATGGTCCTCACATTTGTAAAAGAAACATTAATAACGCTCAAATTACACATCAAGCCCCACACACTAATAGTGAAAGATTCCAATATCTGTAGTAGAAGGAGTGGCAGGCTGTGTCCCACTGCCTGGCCTGCTTAGTCCCCGAAATAACCACACAGAAATTGGATTAATTAAATTACTGTCTGTCCCATTATATCTAGCCTCTTTTTCTCCAACTCTCACATCTTGACCTATCCTATTTCTATTAATATGTGTTCACCATGAGGTCATGGCTTACCAGGAAAGATCCTAACCAGCGTCAGTCTCGGGCAAGGAGAACCATGGTGTCTTGGCTCTATCTGCTGCTTTCTTCCTCCCAGCATTCAGTTCTCTTTTCCCAACCTACCTAAGTTTCTGCCCTATCAAAAGGCCAAGGCAGTTTCTTTATTCAACCAATGAAAGCAACACAAATACAGAAGGACCTCCTATACCAAATATTCTATTCTCACCACAGACAGGACTGCCAGAAAGAAACTTAACATAGAAATAAAGGAACTAATAGAAGTCATCACTCAAATGGGATTAACAGACATATATAGAACATTCCTCCTAAACACAAAATAATATCTTCTTTTCCGAACCTTATGGAATCTTTTCAAAAATTGACATATACTTGATAACAAAGCAAACTCCAACCGATATTTAAAAAAAATGTTATAACCCCCTGTTCCTTATCAGATCACCATGGCTGAAAGTTAGAATTCAACAATAAAACTAATTGCAAAAAACTCACAAATGCATGGAAATTGAACAAAGCTCAACTAAGTCCTCCCTGGGTCAAGGAAGAAATGCATAAAGAAATAAAAGACTTCACAGAATTCAGTGAAAAGGAGTACACAATGGACCAAACTTATGGGACACTTTGGGAAAGCAGTGCTAAGAGGAAAATTCATAGCACTAAGTGCCTACATAAAGAACCTGAAGAAATCTCACACTAGCGATTTAACAGCATATCTGAAAGATCTAGATCATAAAGAAGCAAACTCCCCCAGGAGGAACAGGAAATATTCAAGCTGAAATCAATAAAATACAAACAAAAAGAGGAATACAAAGAATCAATGAGACAAAGAGTTCTTTGACAAAATCAAAAAGTCAGATAAACCCTTATCCAAACTAACCAAAAGGCAGAGAAAGAATATGCAAATTAACAAAATTGAAAATGAAGAAGGGGACATAACAACAGACATTGCGGAAATCTAGAAAATCATCAGGCCATATGTAAAAGTCCTGTAATCCAAAATTTTAAAGGAAATGGACAATTTTCTAGATAGCGCCACATACCAAAGTTAAATTAAATCAAGAACAGTTAAGCAATTTAAATAGACCTATAACCCTCAAACTCTAACTTTAAGATAAAATTATTAGAACAGAACAGGCAGGACCAATTGCCAGAGGTTGTTGCTATTATACAAATTTTTATATTTTTGATCACTGAACCCTAATCAGATCATAATTTAACAAAAGAAAGTAAATTATAAAAAGTGGTAGACAACTTATATATATTGTCCTTGGTATTTCAGTTATTTTAAGCAGCATTGTTGTATTGTACTATACTTGCCTACAAAAATTTTATTTCTTTCTTCGCACCCTGAATACATTTATTTTCTTCCTGCCAGGCTTTAGACAAGATTTGCACATCAATATTGACTAGAAGTTGTAAAAAGGATCATTTTGTTCCTGATATTATCATGAAAATAACTAATTAATTTCTAATTGATGCTCAAACTTTTGTAGCCATTCTTTTCTTGTTTGTTTTGTAGTGCTGTAAAAGGAACCTGAGGCCTTATGCATGCTTAGCAGGTAGTCTACCACAGAGTTACATACCTATCTTTTTGTAACTATTCATTACAAAATTGAAGAAATTTTCTCTATTATTTGTCTGCTGAAAAGGTACTGTCTTTCAGGATTTTATGCATATATTGGCATTAGTATATATTTTTCTTTTATAGTATGCTGATGTTGCAGATCACCTCAATTATTTTCAAATTCTGAACATATTACTGTGAATAACATTTACTCATGGTGTCTAACTTTTATTTAGTGTGCTTATGTATTAAAGGAGTTTGTACTTATAATATTAGAAATTTTGTCTATTAGCTTTCTTCTTATTACCATTATTTTGAGACAAGATCTCACTATATACATATACAGCCCAAGATGATTTCAAATTCATAATCTTCTGCCTCAGTTCCTGATGTTAGTATTAGATGTGATATCACATACAACTGCATATGCCCCCACACACAAACAATTTTAAAGGATTGATTGCATTTATTTACTTATTTACATGCATGTGTGTGAGAATGTTTATATGTATGTGTGTCTGTGTACATGCCATGTTGTGTATATGGAGATCATAAAACAACTTTTATGGTCCAGTTCTCTCTTTCTGTGAGTTCTGGGGAAGAAGCCCAGCTCCTCAGGCCACAAATACCATTACATAGGGAACCATCTGTCTGACCAAATTATTACTTTCGTTTGATTGGTATCTACAATATTTTTGACTTCTTAATGAATTGTCCTTTTTGGCTTTTTTGTTTCTATTTCATTCCTACTTATTATTGATTATAACTTTAATTTCACAATTTCATGTATGCTTATTCTCACCACCCTGAGCTCTCTTACCTTTCCTCTATTCCTGACATCTCTTCTTCCCTACAGGTTTCTTTCCCACATTCATCCCCTTTATTGCTTTGTTCTGTGACTTTTTACAGGGACTGTTTGGTCATGGGGTTTAGAATTAACCACCAGAGCCTGAAAAGTTTACCATTTGCAACCGAACTGAAAGCAATGGCTATTCCTTTTTTAGAGTCTATTAATGTGGCCAATCAGTCAGCAGGGAAAGGTAAGGCCTCAAAAGAAATCTACCTAATTCATGATTGGTTTCTGAGAGGCCCTGTCTTGTGCAGATCTAATGCAGGCAACTGTAGCTACTGTAAAATCATGTACGTAATGGCTGTGCTCTCCAAGTAACATTTCACAGCTCTTCTTACTGTCTTCCACCTCTCATGTTCTTTCTCTTCCCTCCTTTACTATGTTCCCTGAGCCTTCATTAGGACACAGGACCAAGCACTCAACTGCCATTTATTCCAAGCATCTTGAGTCGCCATGAGTTTCTGCATTCACTGCTATTGATGGCAGAAAAAGCTTCTCTGTAAGGATGGCAGCCAACATTTGTCTATGACAGTAACATTTTCAAACTGGCTTGATTTTGTGCATATGTTTTGTAGGCACACAGCTGCTGTGAATTCAGGTGTGCAATAGTTACACAATGTCGAGAGGACAGCATTTCACCACATTCTTTCCCATCCTCTTATTCTTCTAGACTTTCCCTTCTTTTTTCTGTAGTGTTCTCTAAGCTTGGGGAAGTGGGGTTGATGATGTTCCATTTATGTCTGAGAACTCACAGTCATTTATTCTAAGCACTTTCAGCATGAACACATCTCTGTCAACTACCCACTGCATTTCGACGCTTCTATGAAACACCAATAGGTTCTCTTCTAGAACCTATGACTTCCCTAGTCACAAGGTTTTTGTTGTTTTGTTTGTTTGTATTTGTTTTGTTCTTTGAAACAGGCTTTCCCTGTGTAACCTTGGCTGTCCTGAAACTTCCTCTGTAGACAAAAATCAGAGATATGCCTGCTTTTGCATTCCAAGTACTGGGATTAAAGGAATGGACTACTACTGCCTGGCTAACCATGAGTTTTTGATAATATTTACAGTACCAAACATGAATTTCCTTCTATGGTGCTGGCCTCAAATCCAATCAAAAGAGTAAATGGTTGTCCCTATAAGTAGTCTTGCCAGTATTGCCCGAGTGGGTACAACTAGTTCCAACATATAATAGAATAGGAACTATAGTACCATTCTAAAATGAAGGAAATGGAGGATAGTGAGAAAATATTGGGCCAAAGGAAGACCAAAATCCAGCTAGACAAACTCTAATCTTTGCCTCTCCATGTCAAATGTCAAAACACTCTTCAAATATCCAACTCCTTTCTGCTTTGTTGACTGTAAGACATTTCTTCTACTTGGACTGGTTCCACTCCCTGTTAGCAGCTCTTCTCAGCTGTTATCCCATGGCTTGTGCATCTCCACTATCTTAGGATCTCCAAAACAATCCAGGCTTCATCTTAAGTGCTTCATGCAATGGCCCTTCTAGGCCTCCATTCAGGGACACTCCTGACACATGCTTGGTATCATCAGCTTTCTATAGTCACAAAGGTAGATTCTAAAACTTTTTCTTCTATCCTTTACTCTAAATCCAGAACCATTAGGCTGAAGGTACCAAGTTCTGCTACTTGCTGAGCTAGAACATGAACCCTTTGTTTAATTACATCTTCATCAGATTTCTGTTTCTGATAATTTCCTTCATTTTTAAAGCACACTTGTTCTAGAACTTGCTCTGTAGACCTAGCTGACCTCGGAATCAGAGATCCACCAGCCTCTATCTCCAGAATGTTGAAATTAAAGGCATGCACCACAACACACAAACACATACTTGCACACACAAATAGTTTTATTTAGAAGTAGATATTCTGACTCTCTTCATGAAGAAGGCATTTGGAAAGAGATGGCGAAGGCCTAGACAGTTATTAAAATTTAGGGGAAATAGAGCAGGAATTTACTCTTAGGTTTAGAAGACAGAATATTTTATTCTCTTTTTCTTGTTGTTTGATTTTTGCTGTCATTTTGAAAGGATTTGTTTTCTTTTTATGTTTGATTATTTTGAGAATTTCATATATGGGTACTGTATTTACATCAATTATCATCCTTCTCTCTTCACTCTGCCATTCTTCCTATGTCCCTTCCTCTCTCCAAAATATGGGACCTCTTCATACTGTTATTACACATATCTCTACAACCTACTGAGACAATTTGATGCTTCTTTTCTGTACATGTGTTTAGAGTTATCCACTTGAGAACAATGAGTCTATCACAGAGCTCATTCCTGGAGAAACCTGGTTCCTTCTCTCTTTGCAGCCATCAGTTGCCTGTAGTTTTTCATCTAAGGGTAGGACTCTGCAAAATGACAACATCAGCTGACATGCCAATGTGGGTGGAAAAAATTTACTAATCTTGTGTGCTTGTATTCATTTGTGTATTGCTCATTGCTATATGTACAAATAGAATAAATTATAATTTATCAGTCTTGTATCCTGAAAATTTGCTGTTGAACACTTCTAATAGTTTTGGTGTGTTTTTTAGGAACTGTAACATACAAGATGATATGACTTGTCAATAAAACTTTTTTATATTCTATTCTAATATTCATGCCTTTATATTTTCCTTATCTACTTAAATGAAAAAAAAAAATTAAAAGGAAGGACATGAATACTCCTAGGTGTGCTGGAGAAGGTTTGTTGTAGATAAAAGGGAGAGCATATCCAGAGGCTATGGGAGAGTTCAGAATAAACTATGACTCTGTGTCAGGCCATGTGAGGACAGGGAGAAAGGAAGAGGGGAGAGCCAGGAGAGTAAGAGGTAGACAAAATGGCTGAGTGACCAAAATGGCTGTGTTGTATTTGGAAGGGAATCTTAAGGTAGGAGTGGGGTTTTCTAGCCATACCCTGTAACATGTAGGCACTGAGGAATTCTGGGAGAACCTGGCAGTCTGGTTCACTTTGATATGTTAAATAATTATACCTCGGCTAGCTGTTTGTCCTGGGTTTGAGACCTAAGAGCTACATGTATAGGCTATAGTCTACAATATAATGCCGAATAAGTATAACCTACAGTAGCTGTTCTTATTTTACTTACAATAGAAATTAGTCTTTCATTATTAAGTAGGATGCTAACTTTGTGTTTTTATTTAATAAATTTCATCAAGTGGAAGAAATTTACATGTGTGTGTTATTTTCCATGTAAGATTATATGATCTAAATGTAAGAGGATATCCCTTTTGAGGGCATTTGGTAGACTTTTCTGTAATCTGCATATGATGAAGAGTAAATCTACTTATTTTTCAGTTGTGGAAGTTATACTATGCCTTCACAATAACTTTTGAAACTAAGTAAATTTGAATAACTTATTAGGACCTGGAATAAGGTAATACATATATTTTCTCCCTAGAGTAATTATTTAAACAGAGGAACTTTGGAAATAGATCCTTCCAGGTCTCCAAGGTGACACATCAGGCAAACACAGTTGCTACTAAGCCACACAACCTAGATTGATCATGGGATCCACATGGTGGAAAGCAAGAGCTAATTGAAAAGGAAGAACCCATTTCAGCAAGCTTTCCTCTTACCTCCATTTGCTGTAGCATGCACACACACACACACACACACACACAAACTACAATTTAATTTTTATGTAGCTGATCTGACCATTTTATTTGTATAAAAAAAAGCAACTCAATATTAGTCTTCTTATCCTGATGAGTTTGTTGGGAGAATCAGTTGACTCTCATGCATTATTTACAGACCATTAATCAAAAATAAACTTGTTTTTATGTAGAGAATTGTTGTAAATAGGTGGAGAGGTGCATGTTGTATGTTCCCAGCACCCGGCTCCCAGCCCCCAGCTGCTGGCCTGCTCAGCTGCTGGTTCCTTGCTTATGCCCGAAATAACCACATGAGAACTGTATTCATTTAAACTCTGCCTGGACCATTATCTCCAGCCCTTTCT
>JAQHUG010000094.1:3133977-3152455 GCA_028555095.1 Dicrostonyx torquatus | reverse complement strand
TCTCTATATTTTTCTTTTTCTCTCCTAAGCCTACGTACATCCATACAACAGTGTGACCTATTTATAGGTCTTTTTTGTCTGAATCTGTAATTTTATGAATCTGTCATTCTTCACCATCCAGGAGCATTTCTCAAAATGTTAAGTACATCTTAAAAATTCAAGTTGTGGTATGTAGGAGAAAGAAAGTACAGCCTGTTTACAGTCTAAACAGTAAGTGTGCTTTTGTTATGATAATTAAGGCAGCTCCTGCCTAATAATAGCACATTCCAGCATGGTGGAGCCAGAGCCAAGCCGAGCTGCTCCTCCTGAGCCAGATGCGCCCCTGAGCCATGCAGCTCCAGGCACACTGCGAGTCCAAATTGTCATCAAGCAAGGGAAATTGTAGCACATTACTCAGAAAACCCCATTCAAAGGCTCTGTCTTCTGCCGGAGCCAGAGGTCATGCTGGTGGCACAGCCTAGAAACAGGTCTTTTAAAACTACCAGTTTGTAGCCGACCAGCTGCCTATCCAGGCAGGAAGAGCTGGAGCATGATCATGGTCTCAGCTGCTTTATTCCCAACCCCAGGTGGGCATAGAAGCATCCAGTCCCACAAAAGTCATTGAAACGCTTTATAGCCGGAGTTCGAGCTGGCAGCATAGCCAGAAAGCCCTGTTTTAAAACTGTTGCCTCAGTGTTGCTTTGCTGAGTCAGGGAATCTCTCTTAAAAGAGCTATGGCAAGCCACCAGCTGTAATAAACTTTATCTAGAATTCCTTTTAAAGCCTCCTCAGGTTTTTTAAGTCAATTTAACCGGCCATGTGGGTGGCAAACTGTTTTAAATAGGTGGAGAGGTGCGTGTTGTATGTTCCCAGCACCTGGCTCCCAGCCCCCAGCTGCCGGCCCGCTCAGCCGCTAGTTGCTTGCTTATGTCCGAAATAACCACATGAGAACTGTATTCATTTAAACTCTGCCTGGCCCATTATCTCCAGCCTTTTCTCAGCAAGCTCTCACATCTAAACTAACCCATTATAAAAGTCTGTATGTCACCACGAGATGGCGATCTTACTGGAAAGGTCTAACCTGCATCCATCCATCCTCATGGCGACTGACTACTTCCTTCTCTCTTCCTAGAACTTCCATTCTGTCTACTCCGCCCACCTAAGGGTTGACCTATCTTACAAGCCAGGCAGGGTCTTTATTTAACCAATGAAAGCAACAGAAATACAGGAGGACCCTTCTACAGAAAACGATTAGTTTAATGCAGAGCTTCATACACAATATATGCTACAGTCCTTTTTCTTGAAATGGATGAAATGCATCATCTCATGTTTGTTACCATTTGACCTTATAAAAATTATTTTTGCTTGATTCTTAATGTATTAATCTATCAAATAATTATGATGAGGTGGGCAATAAGACTACTAGGGTAATAATCAGGACTTCTCAATCTATGAGGCTCAAGTTAGTGAATGAATTGAAAAGTGTCCTTACTATGTATTATGAATAAAAGTAAGCTGTAAGGGCAGAATGCAAAATGATCATGTATGGAGTAGCTGTTGGTTTGCCTATTGACTTATTTCCCATTTCCTTAAGTTTTGTTATGACCTCTTAACAAAATTTAGTTATTTCTACAATCAGTTTACATTTTTCATTTACTGTCAACCTGGAAATCCAAACTTAGCCACCATCATCCCCTGCCTTGTTCTTAGTGCTTCATGCTCTTCCTCATCTCCTCACTGCCAGCTCAAAAAGAGATCTAAAATTAGGTTAAATCATAATATTTTCTTGATGGAAATCCTCTTGCTTCATATCTCAGAACACGCACAAAATTCCCTATGGTCTACAGCACAATGATTTCTGTAATCATCATTAATGTCTGTTATCATCCTAGTCACCTCACATTTATCTCCCCTTCAATTGCTGCATATATTATACCCCAATCTCACTGGTTTAAGTTTCTCTAATGTACTGTGGTCTACAACACAAGAATGCAGAATGTATATTCTTTTGATTCATAAGCTAGCTCTTTCCCCTATTCCTACATTTAACTATTCAGAAATTATTCTCAGTCACCATATGTTCCACCATTACTAATCTTATAATTAGCTTAAAAATTCATGTGTGACGTACGATTTGTGGTCCAATCTGAAGATATGAAAAGCAAAACACCCAGCCACTGGTTCTTACCTCGACTTTAGTCTGAAATGGTGGTCCTACCTCCTGGAATCTCAGAATGAGACAGTATCTATGAGAGCTCTCTCCCCCATTTTATAATCCTCTCTAAGGCTGGGATTAAAGGCATGCACCACTGTGATTAAAGGTGCATGTCATTGTGGCTACTGGGATTAAAGGTGTGTGATATTGTGCTTACTTGGATTAAAGGTGTGTATTAGCATAATATGATTTGTAAGGCTGACCAGTGGGATTGTTTTACTTATAGAACTTCAGGCAGTCTTTATTTATTAAAATACAATTGAAATACCACTACATTTTTCCTTTTTGAAGAAAATAAAAAAGAAGACTCTAACTAATATAAGAAAACTATATACAATAAGTGCAATGACTATATACAATATATACAGACAATAAATACATCAACAATGTTTAGTACATATGCATTAGACAAATTTGGGGAAAATATTTAATATCTATCTTATCTTGGTGAGTCGAATTTACATTCTATCCTAACTTGTCTTCTGTGTCTGATAAACTATAACTATTGCTATCTGATCTTCAACTCCCTCAGAGACCCAAGAAGGAAATAATATTAACTGAGTAAGCAGGAAGTGTGAGCAAGCAACTTCCAAAAAAAATGTGAGAAATGACAGAAACATCTAGCTGCCTGGACAGTCACCAAAACTTCCTTTGCAATGTTGGTGCATTCATCTTTGGTCTATAGGCCTAGAATATTTGAAAGACTTTTCAGTTAAGCAGGATATTTTGTGTTCTACTTGTCTAATTAGGACAGGAATAATGTTAGCAGTTGAGGCAGGAATATTCTTTTGCCCAGTGGCTTACTTTTGCCACAAAGAAAGTCATCTCCATGTGGAGTTTCTTTGATGCCCATTGCTGTAAATGGGGGAGAGGTGTGGGTTGTGTTCCCAGCGCCTGTCTCCCAATCCCCCAGCTGCTGGCCCGCTCAGCTGCTGGTTGCTTGCTTATGCCCGAAATAACCACTTGAGACCTGTATTAATTTAAATACTGCCTTGCCCATTATCTCTATCCTCTTCCCGGCTAGCCCTCACCTCATAAACTAACCCATTATAAAAGTCTGTATGTCACCACNGAGGTGGGTGACTTACCGGACAGATCTACGGTACTTTCATCTGCGGCGGGAGCTTCCTGGCGACTGGCTCTGACCCAGTCCTCCCAGTGTCCTCTTTTCTTTTCCCCGCCCATCCAAGTCCTGCCCTATCAAATGGCCCTACTTGTATTTCTAGCTGGAGAAGTAAGACAATAAGAAATCAAGAGGATATAAATTGGAAAGGAAGAAGTTAAACTATAGCTTTCTGCAAATGATATTATAAAGAAGTGACCCCAAAAACTCAACCTGGGAACTCCTACAGCTGATATACATCTTCAGTATGTGATTAACTTAAAGAAATCATTAGCTCTCCTATATACAAATTGTAAATGGACTGAGAAAGAAATCAGAGAAATATCACCCTTTACAATAGTAGCCACAAATATAAAATATCTTGGGGTAATTCTAACCAAACAAATGATGGACCTGTAAGACAAGAACTTTAAGTCTCTAAGAAAAGAAATTGAAGAATATATCAGAAAATAGAAAGATCTCCCAGGTTCTTGAACAGGTGGGATCAACATAGTAAAAATGGCAATCTTACCAAAAGCAAACTACAGATTCACAGCAATCCCATCAAAATCCCAGCATGATTCTTCAGAGACCTTGAAAGAACAATACTCAACTTCATATAAAAAAACAAAAAACCCAGGAAAGCCAAAACAGTCTTTGTACAATAAAAGAACTTAGAGACATCATGATCCCTGACTGCAGTCTCTATTATAGAGCTATTGTAATGAAAACAGCTTGGTATTGGCACAAAAGCAGACAGGTGGACCAATGGAATAAAATAAATTGCAGGCCCTGATATTAATCCATACAACTATGAACACCTGAGTTTTGACAAAGAAGTTATAATTATACAATGGAAAAAGGAAAGCATTTTTAACAAATGGTGCTGGAATAACTCGATGTCCTCATGTAGAAGATTGCAAAGAGATCCATATTTATCGTCATACACAAAACTCAGGTTCAAATTGATTAAGGACCCCAACATAAATCTAATTACATTGACTCTGATAGAAAGGAAAGTGGGAAGTAGTCTTGAAGGCATTAACTCGGGAGACCACTTTCTAAATATAACATCAGTAGCACAGTGGTGGAGACAATCAATAAATGGGACTTCCTAAAACCGAAAAGCTTTTGTAAGGCAAAGGACATGGTAAATATGACAAAATGACAGCCTCCAGAATGGGAAAAGATCTTCACCAACCCAACATCTGACAGAGGGCTGATCTCCAAAATATATAAAGAATTCAAGAAACTTGACATCAAAATGCCAAACAATCCAATTTAAAAAATGGAGTACAGAGTTAAACAGATAATTCTCAGCAGAAGAATCCCGAATCATCAAAAGAAATTAAAGGAATTGCTCAACATTCATAATCATCAGGGAAATGCAATTCAAACTACTCTGAGATACTATCTTACACTTGCTAAAATCAAAAATACTGAGGACAGCTTATTTTGGTAAGGATATGCAGTTGGGGAAACACTTCTCCACTGCTACTGGGAGTGCAAACTTAAACAACTACTTTGGAAATCAATATGGTAGCTTATCCAAAATTTGGAAATTAATATTACCTTAAAAACCCAGAGATACCACTCTTGAACATATATACCCAAAGAATATTCAGATACTCAATCATACCACAGGGCTACTTGCTCAACTATGTTCATTGCAGCATTATTCCTAATAGCCAGAACCTGCAAACAACATAGATGTCCATCAACTGAAGAATGGATAAAAAAAATGTGGTGCATTTACACAATGGATTATTACTCAGCTGTAAAAAAAACAACAATGACATCATGAAATTTGCTGGCAAATAGATGGAACTATAAAAAACCACCCTGAGTGAGGTCACCCAGACTCAAAAAGACAGACACAGTGTGTATCCATTTATAAGTGGATATTAGATATAAAGCAAAGGATAACCAGACTACAATCCACAGCTTCAGAGAAACTAGGTATCAAGGAAGACCAAAAGTGGGAAACGTGGATCACCCAGGGAAGGGGAATTACATCAAATCTTCTGGGTAAACTTGTGGCAAGGGGGAAGTAAAGGTGAGACGATTGGAGACGAGAATATTAGGGAATGGGATAGCAGAGGGAGGAGAGGGACAGAGTGGGAGAGAAATATAAGAGAGATCTTGATAAAGACAGATACTAGGGAGAAAACCAGTGCTAGGGAAATTCATAAGAATCCACAACAATGAACCCAGTTAAGACTCCTAACAATAGTGGAGAGGGAGCCCGAACTAACCTTCACCTGTAATCAGATTGGTGAATACCCCAACCATTATCATAGAGCCTTCTTTCAGTGCCAGTGCCAGACGCAAAGAACCACAACCAAGCACCAGGCCAAGCTCCTCCAGGAATTCAATCAAAGAGAGAGAAGTGGGAATAGATGAACAAGGGAGGTCAAGATTACGAGGGAAAAAACTACAGAGACAGCTGAACCAAGCTTGTTGTAACTCAAGACCAGTAGGTGTGGAACTTCCACGAGACCGAACTAGGCCCTCTATATATGGGGGACAGCTTGAACTACCTGAGAGTCCCCTGGCAGTAGGACTAGAATCTATCCCTAGTGCATGAGCTAGCTTGTTAGAGCCCATTCCATATGGAGGGATGCCATGTTCAACCTTAATGCATGGGGTGGCTTGGTCCTGCCCAGAATTAATATGCTGGTCTTTGTTGACTACCCATGAAAGCCTACCCCATTGGGAGAAGTCGATTGGGAGTGGACAGGGGTGAAGGCAAGGATGGGGGTGGGAGGAGAGGTGATGGGGAGAACTGTGAATGGAATGTAAAATGAAATTAAAAAGTAAAATTAAAAAGAAAGCATTTAATTGGTGCTTGCTTACATTAAGAGCTTTAGTCTATTTTTGTCATTACAGGAAGCATGTAGCATGCACACAGCAATATATGGTGCTGGAGAGGTAGCAAACCCTGTTGTATATCCAGATCAGTGGGCAGCAGGAAGAAGGACTAAGCACTGGTCCTGTCTTAAGCTTCTGAAACCTTCCCAGTGAGACAATTCCTCCAACAAGGCCACTCCTACTCCAACAAGGTCACACTTCCTAGTGCCACTTCCTAATGATCAAACATTCAAATCTATGAGTGTATGGGGATCGTTCTTATTCAAACTACCACAGTAGTCTTTCTAAATACATTTTATTCAACAACATATGGAAGTTTCACTATAACAGACAATATTCTGGGACACAAAATAAATATTACAAATTCAAAAAGATTGAAATATTTATGTGAATGTTATCTGACCATAATGAGTAAAACTTAAAACTGACACCAAACAAATCTTTAGTAAATATACAAACTCATTGAGATTAAACATATTAGGGAATGATGAAGAGGTCAAAGAAGAAATTAAGAAAGAAATAAGAATTACTTCTTGGAATTAAATGAAAATGAAAACAAAACAGAACAAAACCATTGGGACTAACTGAAAACATTTCTATGAGGGAACATATTAGCTCTAAATGTCTACATTAAAATAACCAAAAGGAGCATAAATAAATGACTTAATGATACAACTGAGAATTAGGAAAAACAAGACTAAGCCAAAATCAGACCCACTCTACAATAAGAAATAATAAAAATCAGAGCCAAAATTATGAAATAGAAACTAAGAGAATAGTATAAGTGATAAATGAATTTAAGAACTGGTTCTTTGAGAAGATAATATTGACAGACTCTTGGGTCAACTAAGCAAAATAAATAAAGAAATGAGTCAGATTAACAGAAATGGAAATGAACAAGGAAACTTAAGACAGATGGCAAAGAAATTCAGAAGACTATGAAGGAAAATTTTAAAAACCTTTATTCTATTAAGATGGAGAACCTGAAAGAAGTGGATGGATTTCTAGATTCAGCCAAACTACCAAAATTAAATCAATAAGAAGTCATCAAACAAAACAGACCCATAAAAAATGTAGTGACTAGTAAAAGCCTTAAAATAGAAAACTTACAGAGGCAAATCATAGCAGGATTCAAGCAGACTTTCAAAAAAGTCTACATTCAGACCTTCTTAAACCATAAGAAAAAAACTGTATCAGAAACAGAAGGAGTATTTTCAAACACCTTCTATGAAGTCAGTATAACTGTAAGACAAAAACCAAGTAAAGCCACAACAAAAAAGAAATATATATGCTGGTGTCTCTAATGAACATGCACTTAAAAAAGCTCAATAAAATAACTGCAGAGCCAAAAATATTAAAATATTATGAGAAAGGTGCCTTTATCTCTGAAATGTAGGGTAGTTCAACATACAAAAGTAAAAATATATAGATAACCAACTATATTAATGGAGTTAAAGACAAAGCTTATGTGGTTATCTAATGGGAACTTTAAAACTTTTAACCTTTAAGACTTCCGTTCAGGGTTCACTTAAAGATGCCATGAATAGCTAAAGGGGGACTAAAGATCTGAGGATAAAGATCTGAGTGCTAAGAAATCTACTCACAACAGGAATTGTCTATCCATATTTCTTTATTCTTCTCTATTCAATCCATCATTTTACATTGTTCCATCCATTACTTGTTCTTGTTCTACATTGTTCTTAGTTATTAGTTATACCCATTACAAATGTTCCCAGATATATATATATATATATTCCCCATATAAAAGTTTATTTTCAGTAAAATTATGAATAGGACATGAATTATTTAAATCAGTGCACCACTTCTTTTCTCCCAGCATGCATGGAGTATACCAGGTAACTAGGCAACCTACTTAAACAGTCAGGGAGAAGATGGTGGCTCTTGGTCAGATAGCACATATACCAGATGTCTTGGTTTTCAGTGGGCCTAAGTCTGAAGTTAGACTTACTGCTCTAAATGAAGAAGAGACCCAGGCCTTTAAGAGATCAGTTTTGGATTATGCTGTTATCAGCCATTCTGATCGTTGGTGTTGTGGGTCTTTCCCTGGGTTGCAGTTAATTATCTCTCCTGCTGTCCTTGAGGGTCCCAAACTATAATCATCAGTAAAGTAAGGAGAAGGTGAGTGTAAGGAGTTAGGGATCTTTTGAGTGGGGAATAAAACCAGTACAACAACTTGGGTAGGTAGTAATTCTATGTCCTTGGGTATTTGTGAATATCTTAAATGAAATGTTCTATACCTGTACCCTAAACTAAGCATTGATCAAATGCCTGCTAATAAAGATAATTGCAGGAAGGCAGATTGCTTTATTTACCTAGGGGAGAGGAATGGATGCCTGATAATGAGAAACTATTTTCGTGAAACAGTTCTGAACTGTGGGAATTAATTCCGCAAATATGTAACCAAAAGAAAGTTTAACTGCAGCAAAAAAATATACAGTGAAAGACAGTCACTTATTCACAAAGCAGTAATGTGAAAAATCCTTGCCTTTTGGTTTAGCAAGATCCCTTGATTCTAATAAGTTGCTTGTCAATAGAGAACTGAGAAATTATTGCATACTCTTGCAGCTTGTAGCAGCTACCTGAATAGATGCAGACTAAATCTTTGACAAAATCCCAATATGTGTTGATAACAGAAGTCCTCAATAGTGTTGACCTAGAAGAAACATACGTCAATATAATAAAAGTTATATGTGAGAAACATACAGCCTAGTTCATCCTACATGGTGAAAATCTTGAAGCAATCGCATAGAAGTTAGGAATGAGACAGAGCTGTGCATTACCACCACTCCTTTTCAATACTGAGCAGAAACCACTAGCTTCAGGATTATTGCAAGTGAAGGAAAAGAAGTCAAAGTATCACTCTCTGCAGATGACATAATATTAAACATTGGAGATTCCAAAATTTCTACCTTAAAACTTCTAGAAACTAGAAACAAACTCACAAATGTGGTAGGATTAAAAATGTTACCTTGCAAATCAATACCTTTTCCATACAGCAACACCAGATTGTAGACTTGTAGATGGAAGTTTCTGTCCCGCCTGGTTCCACAGCCATTCAGTCCCAAAGAAACACATAGAGGCTTATATTGATTATAAACGGGTTGGCCTATTAGCTCTGGCTTATTATTAACTAGTTCTTACAACTTAAATTAACTCGCAGTTCTTGTCTATGTTTAGCCATGTGGCTTGTTACCTTTTCTCAGGGAGGCATTCTCATCTTGTTTCTTATGTATCTGGCTAGTTACTGTAGTTCTGCTTTTCCTTTTCAAAGAATTCTAGTTTAGCTGCTCCACCTATACTTGCTGCCTGGCTACTATCCAATTACACTATTATATTTTATTACACTAATATGAGTGGCAAATCTTTACAGTGTATAAGAGCTTTACATACCATCAAATATACAGAGAAAGAGATTGACAGTAGCCTTAAGGAAATAAAATACCTAGAACCTTAAGGAAATAAAATACCTATAAATAGAAAAAGATGCAAGAAATTGGAAAGACAGTCTATGTTCATGAATTGGTAGATTTAATAATATGAAAACTTACAATTTTTCAAAAGCATTCTTCATATCCAGTGAATCCCAAATTGAAATCATCTCATTCTTCACAGAAATAGAAAAAAATATTAACTGCATATGAAATTACAAAATACCCTGGATAAGCAAAATAATTCTGAATGAAAGATTTCTGGATATTCCAAACTGAGATGTATTATAGAGCCACAGGAATAAAAAACAATGTGGTACTGGCATAAAAACAGACATACACATCAAGTGAGCAAAATTGAGTTTATGTAATTTTAGCAATTTAATACTTGACACAGATATCAAAAACATAAGCTTGTCAAAAGACAGCATCTGCAATGATGGTGGGAAAAGTGGATGTCCACATGTGGAAGAATGAAATTAGATCTTGTACAAAAACTAACTCCAAGCTGATCAAAGACCTCTGTATGAAACCCTAAATGTTGAAGAACACATAGAAGTATTCCATAGAACATAGGTGTACGAAAGAACTTTCTGAATAGGAATTCAATTGTCCAAGAATGAAGGGAGTCATTGATAAGTGGTACAGCACAAAAATAACAAAAGCTTTAGCACAACTAACAAAATAGTCAGTTGAGTCTTGAGGAAGGAGTTTAGTATTATTTTACATTCATTGGCAGCAACCAATAGCTCCTCAATTGGACTTCGAAACTACTAAACAAAACCAATTACACATTTTTTAAGAGTTGAATGTGGCAGCTCATACCTGTAATCCAAGCACTCTGCAAATTTAGAAAGGAAAGTTATTTTGAGTTCAAGGCCAGTTTTAGTTATATAGTAAATCCCAGTGTCTATGGAGCTACAAAATGGAATTCTGATTTAAACAAGCAAGCATACTAACAAGACATATACTTGTGTGAATAAAGTTGAAAGTAAATGTTACAAAAGGCTTACATTTTCAGTTTCTACAAAGAATATGGGTATCTGGATTGGGAATTGTATTAAATCTGCAAATATCTTTTGTAAATGGTCATTTTCATAATATTAATTCTACTAATCCATGAATATAGGGATTCTTTCTGTCTTCAAATATTTTTCCCAATATGTTTTTTCAGAGATTTGAGGGTTTTTTTTTATAAAGGTCTTTCTCCTCCTTGGTTTGGTTTATTTGAAGTTGTTTTACTCTCTTTGATACTGTTATAAGTGGGATCATGTTCATGCCCTCCTTTCAGTGTGTTTGTTATTGTACACAGAGGCTAGTGATTTTTGTAAGTTAAATTTTTTTAAACATAAAGCAAAGAAAACCAGCCCACAAATCACAATCCCAAAGAACCTAGACTACAATGAGGACTCTAAGAAAGACATTCATAAATCTAATCTACATGGGTATTAGAAAGGCAAGATCTCCTGAGTAAATTTGAAGTATGGGGAACTTGGGAGAAGGTTGAAGGGGATGGAAGAAGCAGGGAGGGGAGCAGAGAAAAATGTAGAGCTCAATAAAATCAATAAAAAGGGGGAAAAAGTAAGTTGAATTATTTACCTGCAATATTGCTGAAATTATTTTTGGTTTCTTGAACTTTTTGGGACCTCTTATGCATAATATATCCTCTGAAATTCGCAGCCACTTGACTTCTTCATTTCTCCTTTTTCAGTTTGATTTTCTTCACTCACCTTACTGCTTTTGCCAGTGCTTCCAGTACTATATTGAAAAGTAGAGGTGATATGTGCATAGCTCTGTTTCATTCCTGATTCTAATGAAATTGCTTTGGGTTTTCTTTATTTAAGATAATGTAGGCTGTGGGTTTGATACATAAAGCTTTTTTTAAATATTAAGGTATGTTTTCCCCATCCTACTCTTTGTAGGACTTTTATTAGAAAATCAGTATGGAGAATCATATATATCTGTATATCTGTGTGTGTCTATCTATTGTCTATCTACTATCTCTCTATCTATACCCTACTATCTGTCTATCTTCCATCTATCTATCTATCTATCTATCACTCTGTCTGTGGATATCATATGATCTAGCTACAACACTCCTTGGCATATGACCAAAGGATTGGAATTTTGCTCCACAGATACTTTCTCAGTCATGTTTATTGTCTATCTATTTATAACAAGTAGGATATAGAAACAATCTAAATATCATTCAATAGATGAATAGATACTTAAAATGTTATACTATTGTTAACTATATTAAAATTTTACTAATGTTAATTATGCACAATGTTATACTATTCTGCTGCAAAGAGAAACAAAATCAGGAAATTTCCAGGTAAGTCGACATACATTGGAAAGATTATATTGAATAAAGTTTTCTTCTCTGTATCGCTTAGATCTAAATCTTTAGACATGAGTTATTTAACATGGAGTATCTAGAAAAATCTGGACTGGTTAAAGGGACCATAGGAATAAGGCTTGAGAGGAGAATAGCAATGAATGTGTGATGTGAACGGGCAAACTTTTCCCAGGGATGAGTCTCTAATTGCTTATCTAATACAAAGTGGTTAACTCCCAAATCATATACACACAAATAAGAGAAATGGACTTTGAATGCTGTGTGTTTGTGTGTGTGTGTGTGTGTGTATTTAACAAAAGTAATCTAATAAAACAAGATCATCAGTTTGAGAGAGTAGAACATGGGAGTTGGAGGAAGGAGGAAAGGTACATGGGAAGGACTGAATGGAGGAAAAGGAAGGGGAAATGATGCAATTTTAATTAAAAAAAAATAAAAGACCTGAAAAAAACAGCAAAGTACTATTGAATAATTGGATCAATTTAACATTGATTCAGTAGCCCATTAAAAGAAAATCCATATTCTTTTGAAATTCACATGAAATATTTGTCCATATACGTGAAAATCTGGACAATAAAACAAGTTCAGGAAATGCTGAAGAACTGAGGTTTTACAGGATATATTCTAACATCATATATAATCAAACTATAAACAATAAAAAAGACAAATGAGAGCTGTAAATATTTTTCAAGAATATAAATTTAAGAATGCTTTATGGAACATAATTAGTTTGTAGTTATAAAACTTAACTACATAATTATAAAATTCAGAAAAATACAAATATATTACATCATGATCAATGTGATGCTTATTTGTGAGTTAAAGGTGATTCAATAATTTGTCAAATGCTTTTACCATATCAATTAACAATTACTAATTTTTAGCCTTCTACTATGGTGTATTGCTTAACAGTGTGTATACAATAAAGATTATGGTTTTAGCATAACCATTGAATATTTTTTTGGTTTTTCAAGACAGGGTTTCTCTGTAGCTTTGGAGCCTGTCCTGGAACTAGCTCTTGTAGCCCAGGCTGGTCTTGAACTCACAGAGATCTGCCTGCCTCTGCTTCCCGAGTGCTGGGATTAAAGGTGTGCACCACCACCGCCTGGCACCATTGAATATTTTAAGTGGAACATTTTACACGCATACTGGGAAAATTAAAACACATATAGACATGAAAGGAAAAAATAACCTACCTACTACTAAGATTTTTTTAATTTAGTATAAAATATAGTTTCAAAATACAACTTGACATTGTTTTGACCTTATTGGTATCTGTTTTGATAGCTTTTTCATCTCTAATTTCTTTAAATTTGGGAATAACTGTCTCTAACTATGTACCCACATGTGAACCCACTAAGATCCAATGGATAGTCCTAAACATGTTGTCATACAGGTAATTCTGGCTTAAACCAGTGGGTCAGAAAGCAATAGCATATGACATAAATGTGGGAGATTTTTACAGAAGAAGCAGAGCCAATAGGCATGGTAGGGATATAAAATAGGGTATATGTGGGGGATATATCAGAATACTTTTCATAAATGTATAAATTTATCAATGAACAAATTTAACAAAATAGTAGAAAAGAATAGCAAAAAGTGAAATCTACTCTGTCAATAAACAAACAAACTAACAAGCAAACAAACCAAAAACCAAAGCAACACCTACAAACAGTGACAATATCAATTGTTGGCTTGGCTTACACACCAACTCAAGAACTCAGATGTTGCTGATGGAGATGGAAATTGATGCAGCTACTGTGGAAAATATTTTGGCTCTCATACTACTGAGCTTATAATTGCAGCACACCCCAACACTTGTACTCTTAGACACTTACCTTAGAGAAATAAAAATATGCATATAAAATGTGAATTTCAATGGAACTTTATTTATAACATTGTGAAACTGGGAGGAACTAAAATGCTTTGATAGGTGAATGGTTAAACCATCTGTGGTACACGAATAACATGGAACATTATTCAGCAACAAACATAAATTATGTATGTATGTATATATATACACATATATATGTAATATATATATATATATATATGTGTAAACTTAGATGGCTTCAAAGTTTACTTTAACAAATTCTAGAAGTGATAAACCAATTAGTGGTGGTCAAGGGTTAGGGATAGTCAGTAAGAGGGTGTGTATAAGTGTGAAAGGTTCACGGTGATACAAAAGTTCTATGTTTTGAATTCAGTGATGGATATAAGCATCTATATATGTAAAAAAAGGTTGTAACTCTACATACATAAACCAATATTTGTCTCCCAGTCCTTCTAGTCTACTGTAGTTATGTAAAATAAAATCAATTGAAAGGTCCAAGGCCCTCCCTACTACATCTAGGCTGAGCAAGGTAACCAGCCAAAGAGAACATGTTCCAAAAAAGCCAGTACAAGCAGCAGGGATAAATCCTGGTGCCACTGACAGTGGCCCCACAGTCTGCCCCAGCCATACTACTGTCACTCACATTCAGAGGGACTAGTATGGAGCTATGCTTGTTTCATTCCCTGTCCAGCTAGAGTTGGTCAGTTCCCATTAGCTCAGCTAAGCTGTTATAGTAGGTGAACCCATCATGGTCTTCATTTCTTTGCTCATATTCTCACTCCGCCCACTCTTCAACTGGACTTTGGAAGCTCAGTCCAGTGCTCCAATGCAGGTCTCTTCCTCTGTTTCCATTTGTTGCTAGATGAAATTTCTATGGTGATGCTTAAAATATTCATCAGTCTGACTACAGGACAAGGCCAGTTCAGGCACCCTTTCCTCTATTGCTTAAGATCTTAGCTGGGATCATCCTTGTGGATTTCTGGGAATTTCTCTAGTGCCAGGCTTCTTGCTAACCCCATAATGACTCCCTCGATCAAAATGCCTCTTTCCTTACTCTCATCTCTGTCCTTCCTCCATCTCAACTACCCTGTTCCCTCCAGTTCTCCTTCCCCCTCCCCTTCTCTCCTTGTCTTCCCCTTCCATCCTCCCTAATACTCCCACCCCCATGCTTCCAATTATGACACATGATCTTGTCTGTTTCCCCATTCCAGGTGGATCTATGTATGTTTTTCTTAGGGTTCACTTCATTATGTAGATTCTTGGGATCATGAATTATAGGCTCAATGTCCTTTGTTTACAGCTAGTATCCGTGTATGAGTGACTACATACCATGTTTATTTTTCTGGGCATGTTCATCTTTCTGGATCTGGGTTACCTCACTGAGGATGATATGTTCTAGTTCCATTCATTTGCATGCAAATTTCAAGATATCATTATTTTTTACCTCTGAGTAGTAGTCTAATGTGTAAATTGCCACATTTTCTTTATCCATTCTTCATTTGAGGGGCATCTAGGTTTTTTCCAGGTTCTGGCTATTACAAATGATGTTGCTTGATTTTTTTGAGACAGGGTTCCTCTGTATTTTTGGAGTCTGTCCTGGAACTAGCTCTTGTAGATGAGGCTGGCCTCAAACTCACAGAGTTCTTCCTGCCTCTGCCTCCCAAGTGCTGGAATTAAAGAAATGTGCCTCCACTGTCTGGCCAGTCAGAGGACCTTACACTACAGAAGAACTTTATGACATTATAACAGATGCCATTAAGTAGCAAGCCCACAGCAACCATTTCTAAGAACAGAAAGGACTAAGGACTACACTGTAACTGAATGACTGAACTGTGATTTTTCTATTTTTATTAATAGGTATACATATATTTTATGTTATCTTCACTCCCTAGCCTGCAATTTCTACATATTTAGAAGAGGGAATTTGGACAGAGCGTGATGTCAGGGATGTTGATGCCTTCAGAAGTTAGTTTGTTATATGGGATTGTTTTGGCTATCTTGGTTTTGTTTTCTTTTTCTATATAAAGTTGATTATTGTTATTTCAATGTTTTTTAAGGAATTGTGTTGGGATTTTGGTGGGAATTGCATTAAATCCCTAGATCGCTTTTGGTAAGATTGCATTTTTATTATGTTGATCCTACCTATTCTAGAGCATGGGAGATCTTTCTATTTTCTGATATATTCTTCAATTTATTTCTTCAAAGACTTAAATTCTTGTTGAATAAGTCTTTCACTTCTTTGGCTAGTGCTATCCCACGATATTTTATGTTATTTCTGGCTATTATGAAGGGTGATGTTTTTCTCATTTCTTTTTCATTTTCTTTATCATTTGTGTATAGGAGAGATATTGATTCTTTTGAGTTGATCTTGTATCTTGTCACATTACTGGACATGTTTATCAGCTAATAGAGTTCCATGGTAGAAGTTTGGTGTCACTTATGTATACTGTTATATCATCTGTGAATGGTGAAAGTTTGATTTCTTCCTTTATAATTTGTATCCCCTTGATCTCCTTTTGTTGTGTTATTGTTCTAGCCAGAACCTCAAGAACTATGCTGACTATATATGGAAAGAGTGGACAGCCTTGTCTGATCCTGATTTCAGTGGAATTGCTTTGAATTTCTCTCCATTCAATTTGATGTTGGTTTTTGTTTTGCTGTATATTTCTTTTATTATGTTTAGATTTGTTCCTTGTATCCCTGATCTCTCCAACACCTTTACAATGAATGGGTGTTGGATTTTGTCAAATGCTTTTTCAGCATCTAATGAGATAATCATATGGTTTTTAAAATTAATTTATATAGTGAATTACATTGATAGAATTTCATATGTTGAACCAACCCTGCATCTCTAGGATGAGGCCGACTTGATCATGGTGGATAATTTTTTTTATGTATTCTTGAATTTGGTTTGCCAGCATTATATTGATTTCTTTTGCATCAATGTTCATGACGTAGATGGTTCTATAATTCTCTTTGCTGGTTGAGTTTTTGTGTGGTTTCACTATCAGGGTAACTGTAGCCTCATTGAAAGAGATTGGCAATATACTTTCTGTTTCTATTATATGGAACAATTTGAGGAGTATAGGTATTAGCTCTTCTTGAAGTTATGATAGTATTCTGGGATGAAACCATCAGGTCCTGGGCTTTTTTTAATTGGGAGGCTTTTGATGACATCTTCTATTTCCTTTCAGTCTTTTTTTCATTTTGATTTTTTAAAAATGAAACAAACTATCCTTTTTCATTATACATACCAATCCAAGTTCTCACACCCTCTGCTCCTCCAATTCCCTCCACTTACCCCCGACTCCTACCCACTCCTCAGAAAGAGTAAGGCACAGTGCTTTGGGGAAGGTCCAAGGCACTTTTTAGTATATGTAGGCTGAGCAAGGTATCCATCCAAAGAGAACAGGTTCTACAAAAGGCACTACAAGCAGTAGGGATAAATCCTGCTGTCACAGGGCCAGTGGCCTCTCCATCTGTCCCAGCCATGCATCTGTCACCCACATTCAGAGGGACTAGTTTGGTTCTATCCTTATTCCTTCCCAGTCTGGCTGAAGTTGGTGAGCTCCCATTAGCTCAGGTAGACTGTTTTAGTGGGTGTCCCCATCATGGTCTTGATCTCTTTGCTCATATTCTCATTCCTCCCACTCTTCAACTGGACATTCGGAGCTCCGTCAAGTGCTCCAATGCATGTCTCTGCCTGATTCCATCAGTTGCTTGATGAAGGTTCTATGGTGATATTTAAGATATTCATCAGTCTGACTACAGGACAAGGCCAGTTCAGGCACCCTCTCTGCTATTGCTTAGGGTATTACCTGGGGTCATCTTTGTGGATTCCTGGGAATTTCTTTAGAGCCCGGTTTTTTGCTCATCCCATAATGGCTCACTCAATCAAGATATCTTTTTCTTTGCTCTCTATCTCTGTCCTTCCTTCCATCTTAAGTATCCTATTCCCTCCAGATTTTCTTACTCCACCCTTTTTCCCTTCCTCTACCTCTTTCTCCCTCCCTTCTCACAGTATGCCCATGTTCCCAATTTTGTCAGGTGATCTTGGCTATACTTTCCAAGAGGACCTATATATGTTTTTCTTAGGGGTCACTTTGTTACTTAGCTTCTCAGGATCATGAATTATAGGCTCAATATCCTTTTTTTATAGCTAGTATTCACTTATGAGTGAGAACATACCATATTCATCTTCTTGGGTCTGAGATACTTCACACGGGATGTTGTTTTCTAGTTACATCCATTTGCATGCAAGTTTCAAAATGTCATTGTTTTTTTTTATGTTTTCTTTTTTTGTTAAAAGAAAAATTTACATTTACTCCCCTTGTACCAGGCACTCCCGCTCCCCCACTACCTCACCGCCCTCCCCCTGCTTTCTTAAGATGGGGCAGGGTACCCTGCCCTGTGGAAAGCCCAAGGCTCTCCCCCTTCCATCTCGATCTAAGGAGGTGTGCATCCATATAGAATAGGTTCCCAAAAGCCAATACATGCAGAAGAGATAGATAGGTCCCTGGGCCATTATCATTGGCTTCTCAGTCAGTCCCCATTGGCAGCCACATTCAGAGAGTCAGGTTTGGTCATATGCTCATTCAGTCCTGGTCCAGATTGATTTGATGAGCTCCCAATAGATCAAGCACACTGTCTCTGTTGGTGGGCCAGTCCCTCA
>JAQHUG010000094.1:3105435-3126362 GCA_028555095.1 Dicrostonyx torquatus | reverse complement strand
TCCTGGAACTAGCTCTTGTAGACCAGGCTGGTCTCGAACTCAGAAAGATCTGCCTGTCTCTGCCTCCCAAGTGCTGGATTAAAGGCATGCGCCACCACCGCCTGGTTAAGATTGTTTTCTTTTGCTTCTTCTGGGTTAGTATGATCATGTCTTCCTGTTGTATGACCACTGAGTTCTGGTGTTACCATGTTTCTTTTTAGGTTGTTGAATGAATTCCTGCATTGACTCCTACTTACCTGTTTCTCTAATTTCTCTAATTGGTGCCTGCACTATCTTTGCCTCTTGGTCTAATCTTTGTAATACCTGTCTGTGTCTTAGGGAGCTGCTCTTGGTTTGCTCTGTGCAGTCACTGTCTGTGCTTCAGAGTTTCTCTGTTGGTCTGATCTATGCAGTCACAGTCTCTTTGTCCACTTTGTGCAGTTGCAACTTGTGCTTCCGAGTTCCTCTGAGGTCACGGGGGATGGGTTTGTTTGGGGGTGGAGTGGGTCTTGTAGTTTACAGGGTCCAGTCGATGGAGATGGAGGGGGGATGGAGCAGCCTACCTGCAGAAAGCTTGCTGGCTGGCTAGTGAAGCTGAGTCAGGTGAGGGAGGGGCCCTGGAATTTTCCCCAGTACCTAGGGCCTAGAGAGTGGGGTGCCCAGCTGGCTGGCTGATTACTCACCTCTTAGTCTGCTCTGTACTGTCATAGCCTGTGCTTCAGAGTTCCACTGGAAAGTTCTTTTAGAAAAGATTTATTGTTGCACAGTGGTAGCATAAACCTTTAATCCCAGCATTCAGGAGGCAGGCAGATCTCTGAGTTTGAGGCCAGCCGAGTCTATAGCAGGAACTCAAGAACAGCCAGGGCTTCAAAGAGAAACTTTTAGCATGGATGCCAGTGAAGTTCAAGGATACAAGATGACTCATACATCCTAGTCCAGTTGACTGTCTTGGCCCAGGAGGTGTGGTCAGGACTTTCTTTCTATTTCCAGAAGTAAACTAATTGGGGTAGTGTTCCTTAACCAGAGGTGCTAACCTTCGCCATGCCAACCATAGGATTGGTGGTCCTCTTACCACTGAGTATCTCAAGTCTGGCTTGTGTTATGGCCAGATCGTGGAGACCCCCAAAGGGCCACCACAGAGACCGAATTCCATATGTAAAAGCACAGAGCCTTTATTCAAGTTCGAATTTATACTCTCCATATCCTGGTATTAATTTTCATGTAGTAAATTTTATCATTAAGAAATGATGCTTCCTGGGTTAAAGTATTCCTTAACAAGGCTCTTGCTCTAAGATGATGCTTTTCTTCTTTTTTCTCCTAGTATTTCTTATTGTTTTATTGTTTTGTTCTTGTCTCCATCTCAATAGCATTTATTTTAGTGTACATTGTAATCTAAACTATAGATGGACAGATATGTATTTCAGATGCATAGGCATTCTTCAAATCTTTCAAAGACTACAGATTATGGCATTTAAAATGCTTTAAGAACTTAAGACTTTCATGACAATGAGACACATCTGCTCCTGGCAGCACCCATCTACTTCAAAAGTAAGATGGGCATCAAAGCAGCTTTTATGGAGTTGATTAGCCATATGGGCAAGGAACTGCTCTTTCGTAGACAATGCAGGACTCACAGAAAAATGACTGCTAAGCTTGCCTAAAGAATGTGAGACATCCTTTGGGGTTCCTGCTTCATGAAAGAGTCTGCTAAACATTCTGCAGGACACAGAAGAAAATGACTAAAAACTGCCAATATTGGTGGAACTATCTTTGAAATTTCCTGCTTTGTGGAAAACTCTGCTGGATACTATGGGCCTGTAGGCTGAATATGGATGCCACAATGATACAGAAGAATTTTCCAGGCAGTGAGATGCCTCTGTCAATTCTAGACTTTTGGAAGTTGCTTACAATGCACTTCTGTTTACTTAGGTAATATACCTAATTGTGTCTTTGACCGAGTTGAAGAATTTATAGTTATAGTTTTTCTTAGTTATGATAAAAGATAAAATAAATAGAAATATTGTAACTGTAACTCTTGCTTGATACCTGTTTTGTTATATGTAATTTTGCTGTTAAAGTTAAACCTTCCTTTTTATTTAAACAGAAAAGGGGAGGTGAGGTGGGATTTCCTTCTGTATGCTGTGATTATGATTAAGGAATAAAGAAGCTGCTTTGAACCTATAGCAAGGCAGAACTTACATAGGCAGAGAAACCTAGACTGTATGCTGTGAGAAAGAAGAGTAGAGTTAGAAAGAATCATGGAGCTGCTGGATCTAGACTATGGGAACTTTACCCAGTAAACCACAGCCATGTGATGATATACAAATTAATAGAAATGGGTTAAATTAATATAAGAGTTAGCCAAAAAGAAGCTAAATGTAATGGGCCAAGCAGTGATTTAATTAATACAGTTTCTTTGTGATTATTTTGGTTCTGGTCAGCTGGGACAAACAAGCAGCCCCTTCCAACACTAAAGATGAAACATTTTTTCCAAGTCAGTTTCCAAATACACACATTCAAACTGTTTACAAGTAGAAGTATGATTTATTTGGTGGGCTTTCTTGTTAGGCTGCCTTTTTGTAATGGTACAGCAAAATACTATCAAAGTAGGCTATAACATCTTCAGCAATTTCATCTCAGTGTTATGTCATATATTTATACTTCTTGATAGACTTTAAAAGGCTTGTTATTTGTCCCTCTGAGAATCCCTTGATGAATCTGGAAGAAATCTCAGTTTTCTTTTCAATGACTATGTGTTTCAAGGAGGCATATATTTTATTGCAATTTCCATGTGATAGAGAAGCCCATATCCAGATTGCAATCTCTGCCTGGGTCTATTCTTCTCAGCCTTTCTGATGACCTACTTTACTGGGAGTGGTGCTGGCTCCTTCTCTGCTCCAGTTCCACATTTTCCGAGAATTTGCTGGTGGATGATCCAGCTGATCCTTAGATAACCTTGGAATCTTTTGTCTAAAAAAGAAATTTGAAATTTTCTAGATTCCAGTAACTCTCCTACCTTGCAGTGTAAAGAAGAATGACTGTGATCATATTGCTTAAGTCATGTTGTTAAGATTTAATGATAGTTCAACAGTAGGGCTAGAATTTGAGTATTTACCATAACAATGAATTGTACTCTTTATAACAATCTTATGAGACAAAATTGCTATTCTCAATTTAAAGATCAAAGAAATGATAACCATAAAAATGAAATTACTTTACTGAGCTGAGACATATAAAGCATTTAGAAGCCCAATAAGAGAGTATAGAGTGGACCAAGTACATAAGGTGTTTTAGAGCCAGGCATAACAAAGTTCCAGTTCTGCATCCACTGCATGCTATTTGAGTGGTCTTGGTTAAGCCATTCTCTTTACCTGTGTCTTTGATTCCTTACACCCTTATAAGTTATTGGAAATACCAAATGTAATAATAATGATGATGATGAATGTAAAGTATTTGGTTGAGAGTATATGTTTAAGAAGTTGGAATTCTTTTTCTTCCCTCTTAACCATAGCATGTAATTTCACCGCACCCAATATCTTTATCATAATTCTTAAAGAACAGGGAAGGTTTTATATATATATTGGCCTGGGAAAGACTTTTCCTCAAAGCAACAGTCCAATCCTCTGGTCTAATATTTCAGCCTTATCAGTAAGACAGGTGGTGGAAAACCGTGTTTAACAGCAGGAAGGTAAATCTTACTGGTTATGGGAATGAAAAGACACTCACTGGGCTGTATCATCTTTTTTAATTCATCTGGGATTTTCTTAAAAAATTCTCTCTTTCCTCTCCTACTGTGTGCGCGAATGTGCATGAGTGTATTTGAATACGTTGTCAGTGTAAACATACACACATGCTTTGGCATTTGTGTGATGGGAAAGGACAGCCTCATATGTCATGCTTGCTTTCTGTCTTGTTTAATACAACCTTTTATTTCTTATTTGCCATGGTTTCCTGATATCCATATGCTTCCATCTTCTTTCTCAATGTGGAACACTGGGATTATATATCTGTGTTACTGTGACCAGCTTTTATGCAAAATTTTTGGGGATTTGAACTCATGTTCTACTTTCATGCAGCAAAATCTTTATCTACTGAGCTGTCACTACAGCATTTTTAAATATAACACATATATTAATTATTTTATTACTTTATTAGACAGTGACTCTACTTCATGCTGTGTTTTGCACTGTAATTATTCATCATTTGTTTTCTCATGTATTCCTCAGAATATAATATGTAAGTATTTTCACTTCCATTTAACTGAGTATGATAGTGAGCTAAGGTCTTGTGTTGGTGGATGGATACCTTACTGTCTGCTCTGGGACCTCTGGGTGGGAACTGTGTTTACCACATCAACTCTAGTAAGCAGTTGGCCTATGCTGCCACCAAGTAATTGCAACGGAGGCTGCTCATTTGTTTCCCAACTTCCCAGACCCGAAATAATTACACTGAAACTATATTAATTGTAATACCACTTGGCCAATGACTCTAGCATGTTCCTAGTTAGCTCTTACATCTTAAAGTAAACAATTTCTATTAATCTGTGTATCGTCACATGGTTGTGGCCTACCAGTAAGGTTCTGGCATCCGGCGTATGTTTCCTGCAATGGCTACATGACTTTACTCTGACTCTGCCCTCTCTCTCTCTCTCTCTCTCTCTCTCTCTCTCTCTCTCTCTCTCTCTCTCTCTCTCTGTCTCTCCAAATCTTAGGTTTCCCCATTATTTTGTTTGAGGCTTTCCACTCAGTCTTAGTGTTGAAGTGCCATGCTTTCACAAAATTAAGTTTTGAGAATGTTGAAAAGCTTATAGGTTTGAAATGGAATTATAGTTTTATCATTGATTCTCAGTGTAGTATTTAGAATCTATTGCCCAGGCACTTAAGACTTTGAAACATCTTCTCCCTGGTTTTAGAACATAATTTGTAGTCTTTCTATTAGCTTCCAAGGCTCTACATGGCTTAGGCCTTTCTTAGTTCATAGTTCATTTTCTGTCATTCTTTCTCTTGATGACAGCTCTCTGTGCACACTGATGTTTTTGTATCTTTCTTGAATCTAAAAAGTTCTTTGAAATTTCAGTTCTTTGCATTTTATCTCTTCCCCACTCTAAAACCTTGACTGGTTGCTTTTCTATATTCAGGTATCAGTTCAGTATTCTCTTTTTATGTCTTCATTGCTAAATTAATGCTAGTCCTTGCTGCCTTTTATCTCCTTCAATATATTTTTAACTTCATTATTTTCTTCTCAGCACATTTCTTGGTTTTGATTTTGAAAATTTATTATCTGCCTATGTGATTGATTATTAATTTTCTGTGTCTTCTGTGTGTTTACAACAATAGGACTTGTATGTCTCATTCAGTGTTGTATTTTCAGGACATCAAACAATTCCCATGCTGAAGCAATTACTGAATAAACAGCTATGGGAAAATTGAGTGGAGGAATGTCTCTTGAGTCTGTCCAGTGAAATATATATATATATATGTGTGTGTGTGTGTGTGTGTGTGTGTGTGTGTGTATTTCTGTGAAGCACATGGTACAGACTGAAGATCAGATCTCTAGTAGTATTGTTTCCTTCTGGTTGCTTATATATTGGCATGCATACACAGTTTTGTTAGACTGATTTGTTTTAGGTGCCATCATACATTGAGAATTGCTTTTGGGCTCAAGTGTCTGCTGCTTTCTTATCATCTAGAAGTTAGAGACCCTATCCTGAGACTGGTCTCTCATCCTTTATTATTTTTGGAATTGCTGAGAGAGGCCCTCTTTCTCGTGGAGCATGGTGACTCATGAATACCAAATAATTGTGCTTGCTTAGAGATTCCCAAGCATTAATCTGCCCTTAGTGTTAACACTCCCAGGACAGCACATAGAGCTGACACCCTAGGGCATTCACCATTACAAAAGAGAGAGACCTTAACTAGATGGTAGCCTTTTGAGAACACCAGGTGCTTTATTAATCTGGAAACTGAGACCCAAGAAGGGGAAGGAGTTTTTCCCCAAGAGCATCAGAGTTGTAATTAACATTCTCCACATCTGACTCATATGTGTCAGATCTTAATTTTCTCTAGACAACTCTGCTTTCAGGGCTTCTTTAGAATATGTGTATCTAGAAGGGCAAATGAGAGGTTAGAAACTGAAGTGAGGTGTATAATTTGAAGAATCACATTTGAAATTTTTCTGGAGGTATAGATTGTAAGGAAGTCAACATGAGTATGCATATAAAGTTCATGGGTTAATAAACTTAACAAATGTTAATTCAAGTCTTCTTTTAATTTTAACTGTATGGCAGAATAATTTTAATTTATATCGTGATGATTTTTCAATACTTTTCATGATCATTTTTCTCGTTGTTCATTAGATCAGCATTGTGTCCTTTGCCACATACTGCCACTTATTCCTAAAAGTCCATTTTTTTCAAAATAGCTACCATGCTACTCTGTTGCTAAACTTCACTGCAGCTGCTATTCATTGTATATCATTGTAAACAAAGCTCTATAAGCAGTGACTGACTCATGAAAGATGATCAGTATATAATCCCTAAATCACAGATGTAAAATGGTGGGATAAAGGGCAGGCATTATACATTCTCATAAATCCAGTACTTGGGAAGTTGAAATAGGATTTCAAGTTTGGGGCCATCCTATGTACAGAATGAGGTCAAAATAACCTGCTATGCAGATAAGATCCGTTCTTAAATCCTTCCCCAAACTATCTGCTCTCACACGCTAATATAAGCAACAAATGTTTCATATACTAATATATGATTGAGTCTTAGTTTGATCTTCATAGATATTCTTGGGAAATGTAGCAGCAGTTTTTTGCCTAAGGTAAGAGATTTTATACTTTCGGGTTAATTATAGTGTTGGCATACTTGTCAAGTATACAGACTACCAGTCTCTATCTCTTGATGAACTACCTTCGACGAGATTCTAATTCACTAGGTCTGAACTATGGACAGGCATTTGGATGTTACTTAGCTTTCCAGGCGATTCTAGCACAAGTTGCTCCTGGAACATACTTTAAGAATTCTGAGGTTAACATTATAATTTCTGCTACTACACATCAAAACGGTTTTGAAAGGCTTTTGACTTTTATAGATAAGGAAAGGCAACATTGAATAACTATGTTCAGTGGTGTAGTTGGCAGGTATGAATTCTAAATGCTATGTAAATTAGTTTCTTCAGAATGCAACAGGGCGCCATACCTTAATAGGCTTCCAACTGACTCCATAATGGAAGTTCAATTCAGGTTGCTGTTCAAGTTCTAGGATAGTCAGGACTACAGAGAAACTCTGTCTTGAAAAAGAACAAGTAGACAAAAAAATCAAGTATTACAAAATAACTGAGAGCTAAAGATGAAGAGTATCGTCAGTGGCTATATGTTAATGGTAGAAACTACAGCAGTGTCTCTGCAATCAGTAACTCTCTATTAGTTGTTGTTGGTGTGACACACACAACAAATTATAAGATTAAAGCTCAGTATGTAGCCAGCACCACATCACCTGCCAAAAATGAAAACAAAGACCTAATCCATCAAAGTCTACAGTTATGGAAAAGTCTCTAAATGGATTAACCTTGTTTTTTGGCTTTTTGTAGCTCTGCCTCTGGCTAACTGTTCTTGTTAACTAAAATATGTCAACCCACGACAAAGATTTTGTGCTAAAAGTCATTTTGAGAAAGGCTCAGGACTACACTAGGATCCCAAACACCCAGTGTAGTCAGTGGTCCGCTAATAAAGACTTTCTATTGGCTTAAATTCATGTCTTGAGCAATCTTTTCTGGTGAACACCCCAAAACATAGACACTCAGAAGACATATTTCCTTAGTCAAGAAACATCCATAAAACATGATTTTTTGGTCTGTATTATTTTATCATTGATAAAATATATGTGATGAAGAGTGTATTTCCCTGTAAATAAGTATTGGTGATGACTGAATGGCTTGAGTTATGGCTTTTAATATCTGTTAATACCATTTGTTTTTCTATTAGGTTAATATACTTTGACTTCTCTATTCAGTACCTGTCTTAAATAGATGTCTTGAAAATTAGGTGAAATAAAACAGATAAAAATCAACTATCACAGCTTTCCTCAGCCCTTCCCTTCTTTCTTCTCCTTCCCCCTCACCCCTTCCCAAGGTGCAGTGGAAGAGCAGAAGGTGGGAGAAGATGAGCAAGGAAGTCAGGACCACGAGGGGCTGGTCCTCCCACTGAGACAGTGTCTCTGATCTAATGGGAGCTCACTCAGTCCTGTTGTACTGAGACTGATGGAGCATATGACCAAATCGGACTCTCTGAATGTGGCTGCCAATGGGGGCAGACTGAGTAGCCATCGATAATGACACTGTGACCCATCTTCTCTGCATGATTAGGCTTTTTTGGGAACCCAGTCTATTTGGATGCACTCCTTTTTGGGCCAGGATGGAGGGGGGAGGGCCTTGGCTTCCCTGCCCTCTCTTAAGGAAGCAGGGGGATGGAGGAGGGGTAGTGGGAGAGCCGGGAGGGGGGACTAGGATAAGGGGAGAAAGTGTAAATTTTTGAATGAAAAAATAAAAGAAAATGAAAACAAATCAACTATCACATGTACTCATTCATAAGTAGTTTTTAAGCATAAAGCAAAGAAAACCAGTCCACAAATCACAATCCCAGAGAACTTAGACAATAATGAGGACCCTAAGAGAGACATACATAGATCTAATCTACGTATGGGATTATGATTACGTATGGGAAGTAGAAAAAGACAAGATATCCTGAGTAAATTGGGAGAATGGGGGACCTCGGGTGAAGGTTGAAGGGGAGGGGAGAAGCAGGGAGGGGAGCAGAGAAAAATGTAGTGCTCAATAAAAATCAATAAAAATATTTTTAAATATAAAATATTAAATACAGTGTCTGGTACAAATAGAGGCTGAGGAAATGAAAGTGAACTACATAAATCTCTTCTCATAGATTTAATAGTTGGTCATTGAACTTCATTTTGGGCTCCAGTTTCTCTGTCAATTGATATAAGAAAGTATTAAAGGGACAATTTCTAAGGTGTGTTTAAGTCTAATTCTTTGGTTCTAATCTCAGTTCTGTGTTATGGGCTGTGGGGGTATGGTTCAATGTCAGGACTGAAGTAAGATTTTTGAAGTAGATCATCATCTTGTCACTGTGTTGTATTGCCAACCAGTGCCAGTTGATGTATTACCTCCCCCTTTTTGTCTCCTTGCTCTTTGACCTTGCTTTCCACTTTGCCCAAAAATGATATTTTTTAATTGCAAGCAGAAAGAGGCAGGTCTGCAAGGCATGGGAAAAACAATTACAAGTGCAAGACGTGGACAATATTCTTTAGTATGGTTTTGTTAATATTCTGAGCAGCAAAATTTGTGTAAAAGATGGACTAGGTGGTGTTTCAAAGATTTCCAGAGGGTTTGCTTTTGGAGTTATGCTGAATACTAACTAGTATATGAAGTTTAAAAAATGAGAAATGGTGTAAAAGAGTGAGTTCTTTTGTTATAAAGCTGTTTGGTTTACTATAGTGAATAGGGAATAATTTATAAAGCCAATGCATAACTTGTGGACCATAACTCTGTGGAGAAGTGCTTGTCCAAAGACTGTTCTCAGGTTTAAAAAAGCAGAAATTAAAATACAGTCATCATTCCTGTGGCACATACCTAATTGTATGGGATTGCTACATAAGTTCTAGGATATTAATAACAGCTAGCCCCACATTACTTCAGTGCTCCTTTATACCCAGAAACATTCTAAACATGTATTTAGAGCTTCACCCTTTCAAATTCATTACAATCTCTAAAGTAGGCATGGAAATTATCACCTGCATTTTCAAATGAGTAAACAGAGAAATGCAATGAATAGCATACTGTCTCACAGAAGGCTACATTTGAGTATAAGATATCTGACCTTACAACACATGCAACTTGCCTCTATACAACAGCACTGTGCAGCCTTGAATTAAAAATGCCACAAGACATAAAGGGATGGAATATTTCTATTTTAGGTTAGTTTCAAAATTTTTGTTGTGGTCTAGATCTTCTGTATAATCTTTTGAGTGAAACTGCAAAACAAGAAGTTCAAGTTCTCATTGACAAGCTCTCTCTGACCCCTTCCTTATAGCATGAGGAAACCCAGTATGTGAATTCTATTTTAACTGTTACTCAATTACTTTCATATAGGCTTTCTAAACAGCAAATACATCTATCAAATACACAACCTTTCCATATGCATTCCCTTTTATGTTCAGCACGTAGATTGGAAAGAATACAGTCATCCATCATTTTGCAGATAGTACAATTGAGAACCAGAACTGATTTATCATAGTTCACTTAATATTAACAACACAGCCTTGGTCAGTAGGGTCATGTATACTTATTGAACACTTGTTAGGTATCTGCCAAATACAGTTCTAGCATTGAATAACTCTAACACTGGCACACTGGATAAAAAGCCTCATTGCTCTTTTGTGGAAGTAGCACAAAATATTTGCTTAACTTTAAGGATGAAAGAGGAGAATAGTAAATCATTTAGGCCCTATCATGTACCAGGCTGGGAAAATTGTTTATGTTTGTTCTTTTGCTGGATGATTCTGCCAATTTGGATTTATGTCTACATTTTCAAATGAGAAATCTGGATTGAGGCAGACTTCAGTTTCACTTTGAGCAAGTTCCTCTTTTTCCATGTAGAGCTTCTTGTCAGGCTCTGGCTGCAGCTGGAACATCCTTCTGGCAAACTCTACTGAAAGCATTCCTAGGAATGTTGAGACCAATATGAACACATATTTTCATTTATGTCGTTTTGCTGCCCTGGGTCTCCCAGTAGAACTGTAAACAAGCAAGCAGAAGCAGTCAAGATAGTGAAGGAGAAAGGAAGCAAGTCCGTATTCTAGGTTTTCAGTTCTGCAAACACCCAATGAGTCATTCCAGCTCAAGTCTCAGAGGAATGGAAAGGGTCTCCCACAGCACTCCCATGAGACCTGGCCTAATTCTGATGCTCAAGGTTCTGTTTCTTGTTCCAGCTGGTGCTTCTCACTCCTCAACCTTGCCAGCATTGCTCAGAGGAGGAATTGAGAAAGACTGGTGGGTGTGTGAAGAGAAGTTTTCTGAGAATCAGACCATAACTCTTAAGGGCAAGGAGGTCAGTTCTGTTGAGATCATTTTTCTGGTTTACTTATGAGGATCAATATTCTGATATGGTTTTCTCTAGTAGTGGCCAAACTTCAAGGGATCATATATCACAATGTTTGGGAAATGGTGTTTTTCCATTAGGCCTATCTTTTCTTTTGCCTTTACTTTCAGTCAGGGAACTTATTCTCATGGTCATTTCTTGCTTTTCAGTTTTGAGACTTTCACTTAACTTTTGAGAACATTTGTTGCATCATGCAGTTGTTCAGTCAGGAGAACTTGGTGGGATCAATTGTCTACCACATAGTTCTAACCTCCTCATGGCTTCATACTGTTTATGAAGTTATTTTGGCAAGGTGATTATACAATTCACATTGATTAAGCCACTAACCACGACATTTTGAATGTTTTCTTTGCATGTGCCCTGATGACTCTTATCTTCACTTCATGCCAGAATGATCATAGAAAAGTGGAAATAGAAAGAAAGTGAATTTGTAATCATGAACTACTGCATAGCAGCAACTGATTTCTATAGCTGTCTTATCCAAACTTTACATTTGACAAATGAGGTAGCTCTGACCCTTTGGGATAAAATGATTTGCCAAAATCAGGTAGCAATTACAGATTTCTGAACCAATAGTCATGTCCTTTCATCATACTTACTGCCTCTTTTTCTTTCTTGGGATTTGGTAAAGAGCATGCCTCTATTCTTATGATGCCCTTGCTTAATCTTCTTTTCCATGGAGTAAAGCAAGGTATCCAAACTAGATTTTATTTCAGTGATTTATTTTTAAATATTCAATCCTTCTAGTTCTGTGATGAGAAGGTGTCATATTTAGTAGCAGAAATATGCACATAGAGTTGGCTCAGTGATGACTTTTGGATGGTTTTATCCTCTTAAGCAGAATACAGTGTTGATAAGAGAAGTGGAAGTTAGGAGTAACTTTAGTTCAAACCAACCAAAGGGTTGTCCAAAATCTCATATATTATAGGCAAATTTTCAGTTGGTAAAGTTAATTTCTTAAAGCTAATCTCATATTTTATTGACTTTTTAGTAGCTTGCAATCTCATCTGTAAGTGAAGGGCTTTCCTATTTTTCATGTTGTAATTTATTAAGATTATATTTAACCAATAGTTGAGACCATAAAGTTCTGGGAGTGATTCAAAAGTTATCTCATTCATCAAAGCAAATATAAGTCTTTTAACTAGACATTTGTCTATTTTATTTTGCATTAACCCTAGTGATGATATTTTTTGATTACTTTAGACAGCATATATGGTTAATTCTTCCTTGTGGTGTGATACCTACTGGACTACTTGGCATAAAATAGGTGGCATTCAATAAATATTTGTTAAGTACAATTTAGAGGAATTTTTATATCTTTGTATTTATTTTAAATATAAAATAAGCAATCAATTATTATAAAAATAAAGTAATTGTTTTTGAAATTGAAAAAGAAAAAATAAATAATAGTCATAATTCAACTACCAAAATATTAACAATTGCTAAGATTAGGGTGTATTTTAAATGGTAATTTTATTTGTAGAGTTATAAAAATATAAATAAAATTTTAAAATACTACTGCATCATACTACTTATATTATTTGTACTTACATCTTAGAAACAATACAATAAATTTCTTTTGTCATATGGTCTATTGTTCTTCACTCATTAACTTTGCAATCTTTCAGTGAAGAATACCAGACTACCAGGACATTTTGACTGATGGAAATCATCCATTTGATTTTTTCCTGAATACTTTCTTTAAGTACACTATTAGTAGAAATGACTTTTCCCCATTTTTAAAGTCTAATATTGTAAAGATAGTAAGTTCCTACTGTTAGTCTGCAAAGATTTTTGCATTTAGATTTCTGTCCTTAAAATTAGAGCTACTTAGGCATAAAGCCCACATGAAGATAGTCCATGAACAGGACCATTTACATCACAAAGATTTGAAGTGGTGAGTGCTACATAATAAATGGAATACTGAGAAGAAATCATAGAGCAGTTCAAGAGAAAGTGGTCAGCTCTTCTCAGTTCAAGAATGCTTCCTGGAAACGTTACCTCTATCCACAATCATATATTATTTTTGGCCTCAGACATGTTAACATGTGGTTCTCCATTGGATTGGGTAACAGTGTGTGTGAGGATGAGCTTTTCTCATATTAGATATGGTTTTGCAATATGATAAGGTAACTGAAAGGGGCCAATGTTATTTCCAGGAGTGTTCTGAGAGACACTGTGTCAGGGAATGACGTGATTTTGATGAGATGCCTCCTAGTATGTCCGAGTTAGTGTGGGGCCACCAGAGGCTCCAAATGATGAATGCACAATGAGGGAAGTCAGGAAGAATCTGCAGACATGATTTATGAAGTGGGAAGGTCTGATTGGCATGGGAAGATTAAAAGAGTTATGCTTTTTGAGACACAGTTGGTGAGGAGGCACAGAGAATAGGCCTCTATAAATATCTGAAAGACATTAACACTATTAGAAGGGAAAATATTTTCTGGAGTAGAGTAGGGCATAAAAATTAGGATACATAGACAGAGATAAGAGAAGATATAAGAATTGTTTCCTTTGATAACTCTTTAAAATATTGTTAACAAATATGGCCAGAGTGCTGATGAGAGCGAACAGACATAGCTTGCCTATGGCAGTGAGTTAAGGTTTGCTTATTTGTAAGGCAACACTTGATGCTGAAGAGTGGTGTAAAACATATTGGAAGTAACAGAACAGTGGGAAATGAACCTGCAACACATAAAGTTTGAATGCAGCAGGTAATTTTAATAATTGGTATTTTCATACAATGGTGACCTGGAAGGAAGTCCACTATTACCTGTGGTGCTCTCCCCCTAGAAGGTGCTTGGGAATATATGAAAGTACTGCAGATTGTTATGATTGCGGATCTTCTCCTGACCTTTAGTGGATAGAGGAAAGGATTCTCAATATTATAGTGCACAGAACAGCCCTGTCTTGCTCCAAACTCTTATGTTGTGTAGCATTATCTGATTCAAAATGTAAATAAAACTAAAGCTTTATGACCTTGAAATCATGGCCTTGGAAATACTATCCTTCTGCATGTCAAACCCATGTATGCACTTCTCACTGAGGAGGCTAAATTGGTATAAGAAAAAGTGGCTGTTCTTGTCACTGTCTCTGTCACTTTCATTTCTTTCCCTCACTTCCTCTTTTTTTTACCTCCTTCCCCTACCAGTTTGGCACCATTATCTGTCTAGAATGCTCATCTAAAAGCCATTTATCTTTCTGGGTTCTCCAAATCCTTCTTCTTTGCAGTGAGTAGTTTATTAAATAATAGAAACCAAATTTAATCTCTCTATTATACATCCTCTTTTCTCTGTTTTTTTGTCCATTTCTACTACCTTAGGTCATGTTGGTATCATAATTTTTCTTATCCCTTATCACCTTTTAAAATTATTCCATTAACCTCCGTATATGTCTTTCTCGTTCCACACTTATCCCTCCAATCTGTTTGTTGGACTGTCATAATACTGGAGCCCTGTGCATATAACATACACTACCACATCCAGAGTAAATTTGAAGTATTTATTAAATTGAGTGATAAACAAATAAAATATGTCATTTTAATTTAAAAATCCCTAGGATTTATTGACTATTCACAGAGTAAGTAGAAAATTCCATGATGGCACACAAATCATGGAAAATACTGTATTAACTTTTATTTCTAGTGAAATTTTCCATGAATTTTTACCTCAATTTCAGTCCTACAAATATATATCTTCTACGGTAATATA
The DNA here is from genome assembly GCA_028555095.1 of Dicrostonyx torquatus. Lineage (NCBI taxonomy): Eukaryota > Metazoa > Chordata > Mammalia > Rodentia > Cricetidae > Dicrostonyx > Dicrostonyx torquatus. The sequence goes on along the minus strand of JAQHUG010000094.1, from coordinate 3,111,498 downwards.
ATGACTGCATTCACTTTCCACAAATGCATTGTTTGTGGCTCGTGTCTCTCAAATATGCTACTTGATATCACTCTTGATCTTCAATCATATTTGTTATCTTCTTTTAATGGTTCTCAATGTGCAGTGTGCATAAGGTCTATTAGGAGATGATTTAAAACAAAAATGCACAGAGCCCACCATATCTACTGAATCTTATCTGAAGTGGGGCAAAAAAGGTGGTCATATATTTTATTACCATAAAAATAGTTTAAAATAAAGTTTTGAAAATATGTGTAGCTATACCTATTATTGTCTCTTCTGTATAGATTATTTCATCATTATATTATTGATTTGATTTTTCAAAGAATTAGCTCTTGTTTAGATTGGTTTGTCTTTGTCTTTGGGCCCCTAGACTTTTCTTTTACATTCCTTCTATCATTAGTCTCCTCCAATGATTAAATGCTTACAGAATTCCCATGGTCATCTTTATACTTTGTATTTCTCTGCTAAGACGATATATTTCCCATCTCTTGGGTGTGCTTACTCTTACTTCTTGGAGCTTTGTGGTAAAAGCATTTTGAAGATTTTGTCTTATAATTACAAGTCTCTATCTTTTCAGAGTTTATATTTTATAGTTTTTGTTCTACTGATGAACTTAAATTATCCTGCTTCTAGTTCTTTTATTAATAACAATTTTATTTTTGAAATTATAAATTACATAGTTCCCTTTCTTCCATTTCCTTCCTCCAACTCCTATTATATAACCTCCTTTACTCTCTCTCAAATTCACGTCATGCCCACTTTTCCTTTAGTTCCTAAGCTCATGTGCATGTGCACATACAACTAAGCCTACATTCTAAATATTTGTCTTTAAATACATTGATAAGTCTAGTCCTAACCACAAATAAAGGAAACTTCTCTTTGCCACAGATAAATATCTTTACAAAACAAACTAAAGTAATCAAAAAACAGAGAACAGAACTGGTAACCCAGTCCCAACTGATAAATCTAAAACACAATTCCTGTTTAATCTGTGTAATAATTTCAGAGCTCACTAATTGATACTAGATAACCAAACTGGGGGCTTGGAATTCTTCTCTATGGAAAAGTATCTCTCCCACTCTCAGTAATCCTTAGTTGACTCTGAATTTGGATCAAAAAGAGGCCTCATGAGCTTCCCACCAGTCATGTTATCATGTCTATTGCTGTTGCCCTTGTTCAGGTTCTTGTTTAGGCAGGCATGTCAATCAAACTTCATGGGTATCTTCCTTATACATTTCTAGGAGAAGATATCATATAACAAATCCTCTGTTACTCTGAAATTTTACACACTTTATGTTTCCCTCTTTGGCTAGGAACCCTGAGACTTAGGTTTAGGAGTTAAATTGCAGATGTATCAGTATAAACTGGACACTAATTCCACTGTCTGAATTTACATTTCTTTATTTGTTATCCCCCCCTCAAATATTACATCCTGACCACAGTTTCCTCTCCCTCTTCTCCTCCCAGTTATTTCCCTTACCACCTACCCACTCCTCCTCTGTTTTTCTTCAGAAAATGGCAGTACTCTTAGGGATATCAACCAAATATTGCACAACAAGTTACATTAAGACTAAGTATCTCCCCTTGTGTAAGCTGGACAAGTGAAACCAGTGGGAGTAAAAGGATTCCAAAAGCAGGCAAAAAGTTAGAGATAGGCCCTGTTCCAGCTATTGGGGATCTCAGATGAAGAACACGCTACACAAATATAACGTATTATGTTAGTCCCATGAAGACGCCCTGGTTGTCGATTCAGTCTCTATGAGAACCTTTGAGCCCAGATTACTTGATTCTGTGGCTTTTCTTGGGTATCTTTGTCCCCTCTGGTCCCTACAAGCCTTCCTCTCTTTTTTTTTCCAACAGGATTTCCTTAGTTCTGCCTAATGTTTGGCTGTGTAACTCTGTATCTGTTTCCATCAGTTGCTGGATGTAGCTGCTTTGAGTCTACTAGGTTCTTGTCTATTAGTATAACAGAATATGATTAGGGTTCATTTCATCAGATTTTTTTCTGTCTTGTTTGGTTTTATCCTAGGTATCTGGGATACCTAGTCTCTGCTTCTTAGCCCTCCAGGCAATGTCAGGGGTGGGTTTCTTCTCATGGTATGTATCTCAAGACATTGGTTGAAAAAGAAGTTCTATTATGTTTTATGTGAGATGATATCTAGACTTATCTGTGCATTTAAGATAAAATATTTTGAAGGTAGGTAGGGATTGTGGTGGTTTAGTAAAGTTTTAGTGTTATTAAGGCCAGTATTCAGGAAGGACGCTTTCCAGTAAGTTCCATCTCAGATCCTTTGTCCACAGTACATGGTATCTTTAGCCAAAAGGTACTTATATTCCACATCTACAGGGTAACCAAGGGCAACAGCAGTAAGCTGTGAGTTTGGAGAGTCTCTTTGATAAACCTGATCACAACTAAAAAGTGATACCTTGTGTTGGGAATTCTGCTAAATGATTTATGGCTTTTTTAAAGGAAGTATTTTCAGGCAGGTGGGAAAATTTTTATTTAAGATCAGTATGTGTATATATCTATGCACTTATATGTGTTATATGTAATTTTGTTTGATATGATAATATTATTCCTTATGACTTTTTAGGATTCTTTACTCTTATTTTTCATCTACCATTTTTTCTGTATTTATTTCTCTTTCCATCCCTAATTAAAGCTTTACCACTTTCCCATTTGTTCTTAAAAATGACTTGAACCTCATTAGTCTCCTCTCTATTGTCCCCAATTGTGCTCCTTTAATTTTCTCATTTCTATAGTTATTTCAAATAATATACTCATGTCTGAAAACATGAGTTAGGGACCATAGATAAGAGAGAGCATGTGATTTTTGTGGGTCTGGGTCACCTCAATCAAAAAATTTTTTCTACTTCTATCTACCTGAAAATTTAATGATTTTATTTCTTTATAAATTAATAGTATTCCACAGTGTACATGTACCATCATTTTATTCTCCATTGGTCAGTTGAAGGTTATTTAGTTTGTTTCTATTTCTTAGTTATTGCAAAGAGAGTGGTAAATAACATGGCTGAGCAATGAGTAGTATAACTGGGGCTTATGATGGATTTCTCTTTAGCTTTTTGAGAGTTCTCCATACTGATTACCAGGGCAACTGGACCAATTTGCAGTCCCATCAACAATGAGACAAGGTCAACTTTCCCCCAAATTCTATTCAACATTTGTTGTTGTTGTTGTTCATCTTTGCCATTTTGGCTAAGACAAGAACAAATTTCAACGTTGTTTTTATTTGCAATTACATAATTGCTAGACACAATAAACATTTTTTGAGATATTTCTTAGTCATTTTATTTCTTCTTCTGAAAATTTCCTGTTCTGATCCCAAGCCCAGTATTGAATGGATCATTTATTTTTGACTCCTTTGTCTTTTGAGTTCTTTGTATACTCTAGATATTAATTTCGTGTCATATAGTTGGCAAAAATTCTCTCTAGTTTTGTGGACTTTCTCTTCACTCAATTAATAGTTTCTTTATCTGTGTGTAGAATTTATAGTCATTGTTATTTTCATGAAATATTATGTAAATATCTGTTAAGTCAATTTGAACTATTAAGCTATTTTTATGTCTGTTTATTTTTGTTCAGGTGACCTGTCTATTGAAGAGAATGGGGTATTAAAATCAACAACTTTTAATGGACTGATGATAATTTGCACATTTAATTCCAGAAATCTACATTTTTTGAAATTGTGTGGATAGTTGGTGCTTGACTGGAATATAAGATGGGTGCTCTCGTCTAATCTTGGCATTTAAGGGAAGATTTGGTGTTTGGAGAATGTCCTGGAGGAGAGGATCAGGCAAACTCACCAGGCTGGACCACAGAAAAGGATGTAAAATTAGCATTTTAAATATACATAGTATTTAACTGCCTCCTAAATAAGAGGTATCTTTATACCAATAGATTGGTGCATCTATTAATCTTAACCAGAGAACAGCACAGTGAACATTGCACAGTGAAAAGCAATTAGTACAAAAAGAGTCACAATTGGTCTAAATGCAGAAAGCAGATGTCAGAGGAGTGCTAAGTCATAATTGTGATTAATATTTTTAAATTAGTGGCTTGGTATGTATTTCCTACCTTTCATTCCTTGTTCTATAGTTCCAGTGTTAGTTTCAAATTTCTATAATTAGTGTTTAGTCAGTTCAACATGCAACACACATGGTGGTTCACTCTATAATCTGGTTCCTAGAAAATTACAGTGTCTTAGATATACATTCCAGCAAAGAAGTGAACCCATAAAGTGATCATGCATAAATTTTATCTACCTTCTTTCATCAGTTAATCTTCCCTGATATGAAACTCAACTTCACATCACATCACTTGTAGCATTATTTTTCCATTAGTGACAAACAGTAAAAGAAACAAGAAGAGAAAGAGAGAGACCAACAGATACAATTGGATGAACAGAGAAACAGGCAGACATTAATAGAGAAGAGATAGCATAATGTGTGTAGTGTTCCTTGTTGTCTATGCTATAGTTCCTCTTGCCCCAAAGAATCTTTCTATTTCTATAGACTTCTATACACAGACAGATAAATGTATGGATATTTTCTCTAATGTTTAGTATTTTTTTCTTTATTTTCTCCAGAATAGAAAGAGATAATTTCTCTTTTTAACTTTTGGTCTCTGTACTTGATATGAACTTTTTAGAATCTTTGAGTCCAAGTCTGGAATTCACAGAGGAGAAAAATATAGATTCAGTGTTTCTTATTTACAGTTCTATAGAATTTGTCCTTTTATGTTTTCACATTCTTTACTACTCTATCTGTTCTTATTAATATTTATATCCGCAATCCTTGTTCCTAGAGTTCAATCCAATTTGAATTTGATTCTTAGAAGGGTTCTCTCTCTCTCTCTCTCTCTCTCTCTCTCTCTCTCTCTCTCTCCCCATTTATTTGTTTATATAATCTAATTTTTCTACTACAGTCTTTAACATGTAAGAAAGCTGAAAGCCAGCATATCTCCTCTCTGGTCTGCTTCTTAGCAAGAAGTATTGAAATCTACTGAAGATTTTACCTGCCTGTTAGCTTTACTTTCCCCAGAGAATCCCCTTCTCTTATTTTATTTCCCCATAGAAAAGATTTTATGGGAGAACTGGAGAAGTATGGGGATGGGAACATAGGGAACAGGTGGGGTAGGGAGAGAGTACAGAAAGAGCCAACTGGAAGGGGCATCATTTCAAAGTCAGGTAGAAATCTGGTGCAAGGGAAACTCCCAGATCTCTATAAGGATGAGCCCAGCTATGACACCAAGCAAAAGATCACATACAACCTGAAATGGCCATCTCCTGTGACCAGGCAAGACTACCAGTGAAAGGACTGGGACACTAGCCCAGCCTCACATCCTTCAATCTATAGCCTGCTCTGCCTATGGGGTGTTCTGGGATAAGAGCGACACGGAGATTGTGGGAGTGGACAACCAATGACTGTTCCAGCCTGAGACCCATGCCACAAGACTGAGCCCAGCTCTGACACATCCTGGAGTGCCAGGGCCCAGAGGTTGGATGGCCCAGAGACCTAGGATAGAACCAGACATGACTGGAGAAAAAAATATCAGCATAATGATACCTAACGATACTCTTCTATACACATAGTTTGATGCCTAGCCCAACAGTCATCAGAGAGATTTCATTTAGCAAGTGGTGGAAAGAGTTAAAGAGACCCACGGTCAAACATTAGGCCAAGCTTGGGGATTACTGCTGAAGAGAGGGAAGAAGGATTGTAGGAGCCAGAGGCGTCAAAGACATCACAAAAAAAATCCCCACAGAAACAACTAACCTGGGCTCATAGGAACTCACAGAGACTGAACTGACAATCAGGGAGCCTTCATGGGACTGACAAAAGCCCTCTGTATACATGTGACAGGTGTGTAACTTGGTCTTCTTGTGGGACTCCTACTTGGGAGCAGGGCTATCTCTGACACTTGTGCTGGCTTTTGAAACCCTAATCCTCATACTGGGTTGCCTTGACAAGACTTATTTCAAAGTGAGATGATGTCCTTAGTCCTACTACAACTTGATATGT
>JAQHUG010000094.1:3085865-3100243 GCA_028555095.1 Dicrostonyx torquatus | reverse complement strand
CCGGTGGATCCTAAGCGGTGGCACTCACCAGGAACCCGCCGCCATGAAAAACGCTTCTTCAATTTTTATTTTAGCATTACACACACATATATACATATACATGCATATATATATATATATATATCAAGACTGACCGTTTTGTATTCAACACCTTAGTTGGAAGCCTGTCTTTTGAACAAGCTGATTCTTGCTCTCTCAGAAGACATTGACTTCATGTAGGATCATGTAGAATTTCTTCTGTTTATGGTCTGCTCAACAGGATGGAATGTATCCTTGATATCGTAGACATATCCAATTCCCCATGGTTAGAGAGATTGCAGACCTGAGTGGAGAACCTAATATTACCTCTTTCCTATAACAGTATAATTTTTAACTGATTTCTGAGTATTTAACCTTGAACCTACAGATAAGTGTAGCTGTCATCCTTCATCAAAGAAACATCTTTTTGTAGGAGAAGAGGCTGCTATGAAAATATCAAAAAGGTCAAAATATAGAGAAAAAGTGACTATGAGCTGCCTAACTGAAACTGATTCATCTGCAATGCAATGTTACTCCAAAGGTTTGGAGAAAATTGCAGAAGAGGAAAGATTCATAGGCCCAGGATGCCTACTGTTATATAGTTTCCTCTAACCACGTAATAAAAAAAATATTCCTGTGAAGAGTTATCTTTACCTAAGTATTTGTAGTGGGAATATTTACACTCAATGCAGATGGCACCTTCTAGGAGCAGAAAGAGAAAAGGAGGTCCAATAATAAAAGTTTGGTTCAATGAAAGAAGGATTTGAGTTGCTTCTGAATTATGTTCAAAAGTTCAACTACTCTCTTTATGCATTCCTATCCAGTTTATTTTCCTTGTTAAGGCTGCTGTCACTGATTCTGCCACTCTTCACTGACATCAGAGCCCAACTTTTTCATCCTTCCAGTATTGACTGAAGACCAGTGACTCCCTATGAATCCAGTGAAATTTCAGTTCTAGAGAAGGACTACTTCATGAACTGAGTATCTTTCAGGTTCTCAGTCTTTCCAGTGTGAAGGTCAATCACCTTGAGCTACCATGATATCTAGCCAAATCTACTAAATTTCCTTTGTATATGTGTAATTCTAACAGTTATGTTTTTTGAAAAACCTTGACTAATACTGACTGTGGTACCAGGGATGGTTCTAAATAGCAGTGTAATGATAACTTTCTTTGGGGACCCAATGGCATTCTGGAGCTGGCTCTCCAACCTTGTAAAACTTAAAGTTACCAATGATAGCATGGATAGAGCACTGAAGATCCACAGTGTGAATTATTTTAAGAACTATACCTCTCCGGGATAAAGCCTAAAGCCTACCTGATCATAGTAGATGATCTTTTGACATGTTCTAGGATTCAGTTTGTGAGTATTTTATCGCGTGTTTTGGCATCAATGTTTATGAGAGAAATTGGTCTGTCATTGTCTTTCTTTGTTGAGTCTTTGACTTGGGTATCAGGGTGACTGAGGCCTGAGAAAATGAATTTGCCAATCTTACTTCTGTGCCTCACCTAACCTTATTATGAGGGGATGTGCCTAGCCTTATCTAGTCTTATTATAGGTTGATATGCTATATTTGGTTGATATTCCTGGGAGGCCTGCCATTTTCTAAAGGGAAATAGGAGAAGTGGAACTGGAGGATGTGTGGTGGAGGGACTGGGAGGATATGAGCCAGTATATGAGAAAAGAATAAATAATAAGGAAGCAAAAACAATGAGAGCTAGGGGTGTTGCTCAGTTGATAGAATACTTGCTCAGTTGGTAGAATATATAAAGCGCCACATTGGATCTCCATCATCTCATAAAATCGGACATAGTGCTGCATATCTATAACTGTAGTCCTTGAGAGTTGGAGACAAGAGAAGAAGTTCAAGACCATCAATTTTTACATAATGGGTTCAAGAACAGTCTGGAATACATGAGACTCTGTCAGAAATAGTAAATAAATAAATGCAATCATGAAGTCACAAAAAGCTTAACTACACCCGATAAAAATATTTCATATGAAAAGCAAGGAATGTGGTGAATCTAAATATAAAACTCTGGAATATTTGGGGAAAATAATAATGCTATGATGTTGTTACATGTATTTACAAATAAAAGTAGCAAAGGATAATAATGAGTTCAGTCATAAAATACCCAACCCTGAATGAGTATATGAAGTCTAAAGGATTTTAAATCTGCCTTGGAGGAGAATCATCTGTCCAGCAGTCACCCGGCTTAAGATGATAAAAATCAAACCCAAACCCTCATTATATGACCAGGTGAACTGCAAGGCAAATTTGTCTCCCAACCAGAAATAGATTCGGCAGATAAAGTAATGAGGGCAATTGTTGGAAATTAAGGGATATGTAATTTTAGAAGGTGATGTGTATAAGGACCCTAAAAATGTTGATGGCATCAAACTCTTAGATTCTATTTGACTTGGTTTTCTAAGGTATGTAATCCCATCACTCTTAGCATTGGCTACATCTCCATGATGAATTACAAATTTATCACCTCCTCCACCCTTGTTTAAAGAATTAATACTATATTGTCTGTAAAATATTGGATCACACTTTAAATTGATTCTGGTGGATCCCAGAAGAACTTTGGTCTTTCTGTTAAAGTAGGGACTTAATGGAGGCCCAGCTATCAATGAAGTTTTAGCTAAAGTCCAATTCACAGTGGCTTCATTAGGTTCTTAAATTTATCCTATGTTTGTGTTCACTGTTCCATAATACTTAATTGGGATAACTATAATTAGGCTTTGGCAGAATACCCACAGTAGTTCTGCAACCTGTGGAGTAAGAGCTAGTATGATTTGAAATGCCAAATGAAAGCCATTGGAGCTGACTCTTTCAGGAAAAATAGCAAACAGAAAAGACAATATCACATAATTGGAGGGTTTATTGAAATTATGCCATATTAATATCTTGAAAGATGCAAAGCTAGTGGGTGGTCCTTACCACATTTTTCTTTAGGTTTTTTATTTGGCTTGTATAGATCATGAAGAATGACAGTTGATTACCACAAGCTTAACTAAGAAGTGACTCCAATTGCAATTGCTATATAAGGTGGTATATCCTTATTTGAGACTTTTGATAGGTTTCTTAGTACATTGTAAGCAACTAATTCATCTACCAAATGCTTTTATTTCTTTGTACCCATCTCTAAGAATGAACTATGGAAAACAATTTAATTTCAAATGGTAAAGCAAACAGTATGGCCTTATAATTATTCATTAGGGATATATTAATTCTCTAACACTTTGTCTTAAATTAGCTCACATAGATATTGACAGCATTTCCATTTTACATGATACCAGACTAGTCTATTGTATTGATGATATTATGTTGGTTGTACAAAGTGAGTGAGAACTAGCAACCACTGTGGACTTGTTTGTAAAGCATGCTCACATCAGAGAATGGGAAATAAATCCCATCAACATTGAAGTTAAATTTTCAGTTAAATTTATAGGAGTTTAGGAATCATTCTGAGGTATTTCTTCTATTGTAAAGGGTAGATTGTTGTACTTGGCCCCTCTCAATACCAGTAATAGTTCGCAATGCTTAGGGATTTGAGATACATATAGTACACCATTCATGTGAGTCAACCTGAGTTGTTAATGGGAGGCAGTAAAGGGTAGCCCTAAAGTTGGACCTAGAAAGCCAGGCCAGGGAGGCTGCAATCCCCTCTTCATTGGTTGGCCTTCATAAGAAAGAACAGGGTCAGGGATCTCTAGCCAGGGACAAAGCACCCCACTCTTCCTCTCTTGATCCTCCTTGTTCATATGATCTCTCCTTCATCTCTTCAGCTGAACTCTAGGATCTCAGCCCAGTTCTTTGCTTTGGCTCACTGTATCTGCTTGTGTGTTACTCTGGCCCAAATACAAAGTGTTCCAAAAATCTTCTGGTTTTGAATGAGCTGTAGAATAGCAAAAGGCTCTTCATTGGGTGTAGGTTGCTGTGTAAGCTGCTACCTATCAATTGGACCAAATAATTTAGCAGATCTAGCGGTTCTTGAGGCACCAGTGGCAGATAGGAATGCTGTTTGGAGCCTTTTACAGACCCCCACAAATGAATTATAGTAAATTTCCATGAACTTATGGAGCAAGGTCTTGTACTGATTGTGTGGGCAATAATTCTCCTTCTGCGAGGCAGCACTTGCCCAATTATTGTTGTTTGAAATACCAAATATGTGGCAATGACCATCAGGTTTCTGTGTCACCTGTGTTTCTGTCATAGATGTGTCTTATCTGACTTACAAAGTTGTAAAGTTGAATGTTTTTTCCAGCAATACATTATCAAATGAAAGTGGTGTATACATTACTGGACCTGAAATTTTTTTCTTTTTATTTTTTTTGAGACAGGATCTCACTATATAGGTGACTCTGGCTGTCCTAGAACTTAATATATAGACTTAGCTGGTCTCAAACTCAGAGAACTCCATTTGTCTCTGTCTCCCAAGTGCTGGTATTAAAGGCATGTGCCACCATGCCTGGCTCAACCATTGTTTGATAGGATTTGAGGGCCACTCCTCAGAAAGTAATTCTTGTCTGGTACCATAAACCTGTTAAAAGCCCATAAGTCATAAGGCTGAGTAGGTCATTGGCCCTAGGTGGGGACACAACTACTACTGTTTCCCTAAATGGACGGGTCAAACTCTCTTCCAAACACATTTAGACCTACGGATTTGTACTTGATCAGAAAAACTGCTTTGAGGGAGGGTTGGGTAGTGGATAGCAGTTAAGGCAAAGACTCAGAACCCTGCAAAGTGCTTGAAAAGAAATGACTGTTATGTGCTCAGACTTAAATAGGATATCTAAATAAACCCTCAAGAAATTTCGGAGGAGGGGCAGAATGTTGAGAGTGGGAGATTAGGGAGGGATGCTGTGAAATGCTGTCTTCTGACCATGACATGTCTGCTATACTCATATACACAGCAGTGATGATTGCCAGCACAAAATCAACACTAGGTTTAAGCGATCAACATTCCTAGATAGGGGAGTACTCATGAGGCCTACACTTAAAGTAGCTAAAGAACTACATGGCAGTTATTGCTGTTAAGGTAGGGAGAGTAATTTTTTTTTAGTGGTATAGCCACTGGTAGGTTGTCCATGAGAGCAACTTTAATTAAACTCAGTGAGAGAAAAAAAAAAAAAACAGGAGAAAACAGGAAGGAGACATTTTGGAAAGGTAAAGAGATTCAGAGGGGACAGAAAGGGGTTAAGAGAGGGTAATGAGGGATGAATATAATAAAAATAGTTATACACACATAAAATTGCCAGATAAATAATAATAAAAAAGAAGTTGTTCATGGTCCCATGGTTTTTTCCCCAAGCATACAATGGCCTTCTTGAGTGACTCATATGATTGGTTGACTGAAAAAGGATAAGACCAACATCTGGATTGCAGATGATTTTGGATATTATGAAGGCACCAGTAAAAGTGGATAACTGTATCATTATAGCTCCTTTCTGGAACAAACACAAGGGCCCATGTAAAGAGATCTCTACAGTAAACAGGAATTCGAGCAACACAAATGATCATATATTTTGTTTCAAAGGCTATATAGCTACCAGTGTGATTACAGGTGATTGATCAGATAGTTGTTTGGCTGGATAATTGGGGACTTGGAAGGAGCATGATTGGAAAATTGGCAAGAAAGATATTTGAAGTATAGGTATGTGGATAAATCTCTTTAATGACCACAGTGGCTTAGTTGCAGCACCGTTTCATCATCCAACCAAACTACTAATTCTTATATTTTAGTTGACTTACCAACTAATAGGTTTCCCTATGGGATTTTCAAGCATGCATCATTTTGTTAAGCCTCTTTCTCTCCTTTTTAACTCCCCCATTTACTTAATCACAAAACTGCTTATACTAGCCCCACCCAAATATTCTGCCTCTCTGTTTCATACTATCTTTAGTCTAATGTTCCTCCTTTTTGGCATCCTCTACCCCAATGACCCTTTTCAAGTTTCTCAATTTCTATATAGGTTCTAAGATAAACACTCAGATACAAATACAAGAAACTATAATCCTTATTTAAGAAAGAACATGCAGCATTTTGATCTCTCGTTCTGCGTTAGCAGTATTGGGTATATTTTTTCAACTAGCATACATTTATCTGCAATTTTCTTAATTTCATTTATTCCAGGTAAATAAAATTCCACTGTGTGCATGCAAAACAGACAGCCTACAGAATGGAAAAATATCTATCCTAGATATACATTTGACAGAGCATTAATGTGTATAATATAAAAAAATCTAAAGAACTAAACATGAAGAAAACCAAAAATTCAATTGGTAAATAGGACACTCAACTAAAGATTGTGCTCTCAAAATATAAAATATAAATGGTTGAGAAACATTTAAAAAATTTCATCATCCTTAGCCATCAAAGCAATACTAATTAAAACAACTTTGAGGTTTCATAAAACCCCTTTCAGACTTGCTAAAATAAAAGAACAAATAAATGACAAATGCAGGCTTAGATGTGAGCAACAGAGAATACTTATTCATTGATGGTGGGAGTGTGAATTGTTACAGCCTCTGTAGTAATTAGTGTGGAAGTTGCTAAAAACTAAAATTAGCTTTGTACAATAATCAGGCATATAAATTTTGGGCAAAGTTCCAAATCAAGTTGCTACTGACTTGAAAGTGCCATCCTTGGGGGCTAGCATTCATGGTGCTGGGAGATGATATGCAGTCTTTTGCAGGGTAAAAGAAATCATCAGTCTTGCACAGCTATGTACACATTGAGTTAAAATAATAACTAACCGAGCAAGACATGATCCCTGGGGCAATGGTAGCATGGATAACCAAACAATTTCTGTTTGGATTTATGTCAAACACCACAAGATGAAACCTAAATCTGACCTCATTTTGGGGAAAAGAACTTGTGACTAAAACGGTCACAGACCTTAGGTGAGAAACTAATATTTTTTTTCCTGCTAAGCAGACATAATATTAAATTGACTACTAATGACTCACACACATAGGTTAGTATATCTCTCAAATTTCATTGGAAAAAAGATTATATTTTCACTAGATGGCTATTAACACAAGGACCTACAATTAGTCAAGGTGTTGAGAATAAAAGCTTTCAGAAAGTTCAGCCCGTAATGAAAAATCTATACTGTATTCTCTTTTCTTTTCTGTTTTTATTGTTAAAAGAAAAATTTACATCTACTCCCCTTGTTCCAGGCCCTCCTGCTACCCCACTACCCCACCGCCCTCACCCTGCTCCTTAAGATGGGGCAGAATACCCTGGCCTGTGGGAAACCCAAGGCCTACCCCTCTCCATCTTGGTCTAAGAAGGTGTGCATCCATATAGAATAGGTTCCCGAAAAGCCAATACATGCAGAAGAGATAGATAGGTCCCTGTGCCATTATCATTGGCTTCTCAGTCAGTCCCCATTGGCAGTCACATTCAGAGAGTCCGGTTTGGTCATATGCTCATTCAGTCCTGGTCCAACTGGATTTGATGAGCTCCCAATAGATCAGGTACACTGTCTCTGTTGGTGGGCCAGTCCCTCATGGTCCTGACTTCCTTGCTCATCTTCTCCCTCCTTCTGCTCTTCCACTGGACCTTGGTAGCTCAATCCCTTGCTCTGATGTGAATGTGGGTCTCTGGCTCTATCTCCATCCATCATGAGAAATTTCTATGGTGAATATGAAGATATTCAACAATGTAACTATGGGACAAGGTCAGTTCAGGCACCCTCTCCTCTGCTGCCCAAGTACCTAGCTGGGGACATCCCTGTGAACACCTGGGATCCCCTCTAGAGACAAGTCTCTTGCCAATCTTAAAATGACTCCCTTAATGTAGATATCTTATTCACTTCTCCAATATCCACCCTTCCTCCATCTCCACCCTCCCCAAACTCAGGCTCGGTAGAGCAGAGGACTGTATTCTCTCTTTTCAAGGCTTAGAGATGCTTGTAGAAGAGGAAGTAGAAAGACTATAAGAGCTAGAGGAAGTGAAAGCCTACAAGGAACAGTATTTTCCAGGAACAATATGGCAGCTACAAATATGAATTCACAGAGGTTATTAAACCATATGTAAGCCCCATGCAAGCTAAAGACAGATGAAATCCCTGCATGAAGAGGAGTAGACAGCTTTACTTATGAGCAATGTTAATGGTAGACCAGCTGCAATCCAGTGAAATACCAGACATTCACAAATATAGAAGTAGCATAAATTGGACTTGATAGATAAGTGTAAAAAAGAGGACACAAAAGTGAGTGTATAGGGAATGAGGATGGTATGGAAAGAGCTGGTGGGGGTGAATATGGTCTAAACTCATTTAATGAAATTTTCAAAGTCCCAGTTAAAATATAAATGGCTGAAGTTGTATGGACTTGCATGTGGGTCCTTTATGTTGCTCCCTTAATCTACCTGCCTGATTTTGTGCAAGGATGAAGTAATCATTATGGCTGTGACTTTGTATTATTTTTTTAAATCAGCTATAGTAACATCTCTAGTATTACCCTTTTTGCTGAAAGTTGCTTTGAATTTCTCTGTCTCTGTGTGTGTGTGTGCATGTGTGCACTTGCACACATGCATGAGTGCAAGCATGTGTGTGTTTCTGAAAAAAATGTTTCAGTTTTGATTGAGATTGCATTGATTATGTAAATTGATGTTGAAGAAACCGACATTTTTACAATGTCGGTTCTCCTAATCCCTGAGCATGAAAGGGCCTTACATCTTCTATTGTCTTTATCAATTTATTTTATCAATACTTTAAAAGTATTTTTGAAGTCTGCCTAGCATGGGATTTTTTTCTATAATTTCTCTGTGTGTTTCTTCATCAATATATAAAAAAAATCTATTGATTTTTGTGTTGACATCTGTATCCTGCCACTTCCCTTAAAGTGTTTATCAGACCTAAGGGACATTTTGACTGATTCTTTAGAACTGTTTATTTACAGATTTTCATTTTTTAAATACTAATTCTTTATTTCCTCTTTTTATGTTTGCATCTCTTTTGTTTCTTTTTTTCTCTTCTTAAGTTGTCAAGGATTTTAAGTACAAAACTGAATCATAATCTGGAGAGTAGTTTGTCTTGTCTTACTTTTGATTTTGAAGGGAATGCTTAGAGTTTTCTCCATTTATGATGATGTGAGCTTCAGGCTTGTCATATGCTTTTTGATTTTGTTGATAGAAGTTCCTTCTATTCTCAGCCTTTCAAGGATTTTTAACTTGAAGTGATCTTGGATTTTGCCCAAGGCATTTTGTACATCTATTGATATGATCAAGTAATTTCTGTGATTAAGGTCATTTTGATGGTTAATCTAATTTACTAACTTACATCTGTTGAATGATCCCTACATTTCTGAAATAAATCCAACTTGCTTGTGGCAGATGATCTTTTCTGTGTATTTTTGTATTTGGTTTCAAGTATTTCATTTCATATTTTTCTATCAGCATTTATAATGGAGATTGGGCTAATTTTCTTTTCTTATTCTATCTGTGCATGTTTTGAAATCATTCATAGAAAGAGTTTGGAAGCGTTTCTTTTCTATATTACAGAAAGATTTGAAAAGGATTGATTTAAGTTCTTTAAATTTCTGATAGAATTCTGATTTGAATATACCTTAACCAGGGATTTATTATTTAGGAGAAATTTATTACTGTTTCCATCTTATCTTTTGTTTTATGTTTGTTCAAATTATCTACCTTCTCTTAGTTTAGCATTGGTAGTTTAAATATATCAAGCAATTCATCAATTTCTTTTAGATTTTTAAAATTTGATAGCTTCTATGTATATTCTGATAATATTCTGGATTTCATTGATATTTGTTATAATGTATCCGTTTTTACATCTTCACTCATTAATTTGGGCTCTTTCTCTCTCTCCCTTAGTGCTAAGGATTTGCCAATCTGATTTATATTTTCATTTTACTGATTCTCTCTAAGAAAAGTTTCATTAAATTATGTTTTACTTGTTTAATTTGCATTTGTATATGCCTGCATGTACACGTGTCAACGCCACAGTTTGTGTGCAGAAGTTAGAAGACATCTGATGAGAATAGGTTTTTTTCCTTCCAACATATGGGTCCTGGAGATTGAGCACAGGTCCTTGGGCTTGTGGTTGGAGATTTTATGCACTGTGGTTGTTTGAATGAGAATTCATTCCTAAGACTCAGATGTTTGAATAATTGGTGCCAAGTTGGTGACACTGAGGTATGTATTTATTGAAGGAAGTTCACCACTGGAGAAAGGTTTCGAGAATTAAAAGACTCACACTCTTTTGCAGTTGCTATTTCTGCTTCCTGTTTGTAGTATACATTGTTAGATTTCCCCTTGCTGCTACAATTGCTGTGTCTGCCTGCTGTCATGCTTGCCTGTTGTGGTGACTAAGAGCCATAAGCCTAGATAAAGCCTTCCTTTTATAAATTTTCTTGGATATGGTGTTTTGTCACAGTAATAGAAAAATAAGTATATATTTGCTGAGTCACTTTGATGGTTCTTTAAAACATGTGTATATCTTTAAATTTAAATATATGTATGTATTTATTGTATATATGTGTGTGCACACTCAAGGCAAGGCACAGTTGTAGGTACATACACCCAAACACATGCACACACACACGATTCACTCTCAGAAGCATCTTGTGTTGCACAGGTATTGGTATGTTGTTATCTTCATTTTAATTAATTATAGAAATTTTTGATTTCCTATAAATTGCTTCAGTTTTCTATCTACTGTTCAATTATGTGTTGTTTAATATTCATAAGTTTGTGTATTTCTTTTTATACATATTATTCTTTATGTTTTCATTTCGTTTCATGTGTGTGAGTGTTTTGGCCACATGTTTGTATATATACCACATGCATGACTGGTGCCCAATGAGATTAGAATAAGGCAGCAAGCAAGTCCCTTGGAACTGGAGCTATGAATGGTTGTGAAACATAATGTGGATGCTGAGAACAGAACCTAGGTCCTCTGCAAGAGCAAGAGGTGCTCTTAACCACTAAGCATTCCCTCTAGCCTGTTAGTGAATGTTCTGTAAAATCTATACATGTTAATTCCTAGGTTTAATTCAGTTGTGAAGTGAAAGAATTCAGGATGCTAATTCAATTTTCTTATAATCATATGCAATTCTATTTTTTACTTTTCCTGATGTTCGCCTGTCTAATGGTTAGTATTATTTTTCAACTTGACTCACCCTATAGTCATAAGGAAAGACATGGAAAGAAAGTCTCAAAGGAGGAATTGTCTAGGTCAACTTGAATGGTGGGTATGACTGTGAGATTTTTCTATTATTAATTAGGTCAATTAAGGTGGGAAACACACATTATATGTCATTGTTATCATTTTATGGTTCAAATCCTCTACTGTATGCTTGGAAGGAATGATTTAAACACCTAC
The DNA here is from genome assembly GCA_028555095.1 of Dicrostonyx torquatus. Lineage (NCBI taxonomy): Eukaryota > Metazoa > Chordata > Mammalia > Rodentia > Cricetidae > Dicrostonyx > Dicrostonyx torquatus. The sequence continues at coordinate 3,088,865 of JAQHUG010000094.1, read as the reverse complement.
AAACACTTATTGTCTTTCTGTATTGACTGTGGATATGATATTGCTTAGATGTCTCAAGGTCCTGTCTTTGCTTCTTCAAAATATAAAGTATAATGTTGAATTGTGAGCCAAAAATATCCCTCTTTCTCCCTTGACCGGTCTCCTTCTCATGAGTGGTGTATTGAAATTATCAACTACTGCTGTAATGAAATTGATCTGTGACTTATAATCTAGCAGTATTTGATTTATGAAATTAAGTGTGCTCAAATTTGATGCACATATGTTAGAACCACAATGTCATCTTCATCGATTGTTTCATTTAACAGAAAAAAGTACATGTCACAATTGTAGTTTCTATTGCTGTCATAAAACATCTAGGGGAGAAAAGGTGCATTTGATTTACACTTCCACATCACTGTTCATTATCCAGGACAGTGCACTACTTCATCTCTTCTAAATAGTTTTGTTTCAAATTCTGCTTAATCTGATGTTAGAATACCAATTCTTACTTTTTATGGTTCCCTTTGATTTGAATCTCTTTTCCAATCTTTTATTTCTTTAATTTGTAGGTGAAGTTTGCTTTCTTACTAGGGTATCTGTTCTTATAGGATAGCTGGAGGGTCCCTGGATGGTAAAGAATGCTGCTGTGAATTGCTTCAAATGGAGAGGGGGCAAGGATAGGAAGCATAAGATGTTTTACCAGTGTGTCAGAGCATAAAGTAGTTTACTCGGTCTCCTAAGATGGGGCCCCCTGAGAGATGACCAGCAATGTTTTAAGAAGTTGGAATAAGAAAGCAGTGGGGAGAAGTAGGTGCAGTGGTTGGTTCAAACTGGGCAGCTAAAAGCTCTCTGGAAGATGTTGGGTGAGATTTTGATGATACTGAATAGGAAAAGGCTTTGAAGAAGAGATGTGGGTCCCCTTATCAGCATCTCCAATAAGAGGCTTCTTTGATGAGGTGTGGTAGCTATATTTATTGGTGAATATAAGGATAAGACTTAGAATGTAGTAAAAACTGGCAGTAGTTATTTTCTTAGGTCCATGACCTCATTAGTTTCTGGAAGGGTCCTAGCTTCAAATACTCAGATGTATGTATACAACATGAAATAAACATAGAAACCCGGAAAGTATAAAGGAACAATAGGTTGGGTGGGTAGGAGAGAATATCGGAGTACAGGGGATAGGAACTGGGGAATGGAACAATGGAGACAAGGCTCCAGCTGGGGAGGGAGGCCAATAAAGAAGGAGGAGGAGGGATGAGGGACAAATAACATTGAGGTTATTTGATATAGCTTCAATAATTCACATTATTTTATATTTACCTAAAATTATGCACAAAATATTTAATCTAATATATAAAATTTCACATATGTATATAATTTAATACAAAATTTATAAAATATTATATATAAAATTTAATCCAAAAAGTATATATACATATATGGAAGTTAAGTCAGTGTGACTGACAATGCTCCCCACAAGAACCATAGACTACTAAATCCCAGTACCAGGCATGGAAACCTTTTCCTGAATGACTGGTCAGTGTAGAGCTAGTGACTTCAAAACCAATACAGATTATATATGTTGTCCTTGGTTGCCGCTTAGATTTGAGTGTGGGCCCTTACTGCTGAAAAATTCCACATTTTTAGGATGCAAAGTTCCAACATCTGGATCTGGATCTGACTCAAAAGCCTCTTGTCTGTGTTCTAGCTTACATTGTTCCAGAATATACTGTGCAAGTTACCAAGGGTGGGGGAGATAATTAAGCAGCCCCATCCAGCTGAAAAATCTACTACATAAATGATCTGCAACTATGATGTGTAAGGCAAGATAACACTAAAGAGTTAATAAGTGGCACTCACATGTTCACAGCAACCAACAACTATCTAAATGGACAGGAGGGAAATCATGCCTGATATTGGACCATAGCCAGCTTTCTTTGACTAAAAGTTAAGTTTTTATAAGCTTGCAAAATAGCAAGTCTTCATAATACTGTTTCATACATCCTTAGTTTGAGTTATCTTCTTCCCTCGTCCTTTCCATTTCTTTATCTCCCCCACATTCATGCCCACTTAGAAGTTTCCACTTCTGGTATTCCTCCCTTCCACTTTCCTATCATATGTGTCCTATCCACTCTCCTTTAAGACATTATTTTCCTCCCACTCTAATAGTCATGTTCTAGTTTACTGACCTCTACACATACTCCAAATTAAACATATTAGTCTAAGAATTCAAAGCTAAGACCTCTTGTTAAAAAGAAAATGCATCTTATGTTAAATCACTCACTATATTTTTTTTAGTTCCAGTAATTTTCCTGAAACTGCCACAATTTAATTTTCATTTATACCTGAAAAAAATTCCATTGTGTGTGTCCCTGTCCTAGTTAGCTGTAACTCTCAAGAGTCATCTGAGAAGAGCTTAACTAAAGAAACTTACTAGATCAATTGGCTTGTGACTATATATGCAACAGATTATCTTGAGTACTAATTGATGTAAGAGGCTGCAGAACACTGTCAATTAAACCATTCTCTGGGGTGGTCTTAGGTGGTATATGAAAGCTAGCTAGGACTAGAGACCATTCATGTAATTAGAAAACCGGTCCCCAAAATTGGCAGAGAGCCTCTCCTGCAACAAAAAGTACTCCAGGGAGGAGACAGAAACCTAAGAAGAAAACACCAATCCAACATCAACAAACTCAGAAATAGGCACCTAGCCCTAAAGTCACTCCAGATCCCTAAACTACAGTGTAAGAACACAAACAACATCCAAGGTGAGATGTCACAACCAGAGTCCAACCATCTTACTATAGCAAATCCTGGTCATTCCAAAACAGCTGAAGCAAAAGAAAATTACCCTAAGCCAACTTTATTTTCTTATTTTTTTATTTTTTTTGTTAAAAGAAGAATTTACATTTACTCCCCTTGTTCCAGGCCCTCCCGCTCCCCCACTACCCCACCGCCCTCACCCTGCTTCCTTGAGATGGGGCAGGATACCCTGCCCTATGGGAAGCCCAAGGTCCCCCC
>JAQHUG010000094.1:3062009-3083149 GCA_028555095.1 Dicrostonyx torquatus | reverse complement strand
GGGATGAATCCTACTTGATCAAAATGGATGATTTTGTTGATGTGTTCTTGGATTCGGTTTGCCAGTATTTTATTGAGTATTTTTGCATCGATGTTCATAAGTGAAATTGGTCTGTAATTTTCTTTCTTTGTTGTGTCTTTGTGTGATTTAGTTATCAGGGTAACTGTAGCTTCATAAAAAGAGTTTGGCAATGACCCCTCTGTTTCTATTATGTGAAATACATTAAGTAGTATAGTATTAGCTCTTCTTGGAAGTTCTCGTAGAATTCTGCGTTAAAACCATCCGGTCCTTGGCTTTTTTTTTGCTGGGAGTTCTTTGATGACAGTTTCTATTTCCTCACTACTTATGTGTCTATTCAGATTGTTCACTTGGTCTTGATTTAATTTCTGTATATGGTATTTACCTAAAAGACTGTCCATTTCCTTTACATTTTCCAGCTTTGTGGCATACAGGCTTTCGTAGTAAGACCTAAAGATTCTCTGAATTTCCTCATTGTCTATTGTAATGCCCCCTTTTTGTTTGTGATCTTGTTGATTTGAGTGTTCTCTCTCTGCCTTTTGATTAGTTTGGATAAGCTAAGCAAACTTTCTGAAAATGATAGAGATCCTTAAAGAATAAATGAATGTATCCCTTAAAGAAAACAAGGAAAAGATAATTAAAAATTGGACAAAATCAATAAATCCCTTAAAGAATTCCAAGGCATTCAAGGGGCAAAAAAGAGTTGAAGGAAATGAATAAAACTGTTTAAGGCTAAAAATGGAAGCAGAAGTAATGAAGAAAACACAAACTGAGGAATTCTGGAAATGGAACTTATAGATAAGTGAACAGGAACAAGAGTAAGCATCACCAACAGAATACAAGAGATGGAAGAGAGAATCTCAAGTGTTTAAGAGAGAAGAGAAGAAATAGATACATTGGTCAAAGAAAACGTTAGATTTAATACTTCTTAACACAAAACATTCTTAAAAATCTGTGACTCGCTGGGCGGTGGTGGCACACGCCTTTAATCCCAGCACTCGGGAGACAGAGGCAGTCGGATCTTTGTGAGTTCGAGACCAGCCTGGTCTACATGAGCTAGTTCCAGTGCAGGTTCCAAAGCCAAAGAGAAACCCTGTCTTGAAAAACAACAACAAAAAAATCTTTGACTCTATGAATAGACCAAACCTAAGAACAATATGAAGAGAAGAAAGAAAATTCCCAGTTCAAAAGTCCCGAAAATATTTTTTATTCTATGAAAAAGAACCCAAACTATCCTTTTTTTATTTTACATACCAGTCCCAGTTCCCACTCCCTTTTTTCTTCACATTTCCTCCACCTTACCCTCCCCCACTCCATCCACTCTTCAGAGAAGGTAAAGCACATTGCTTTGAGGAAGGACCAAGGTTCTCCCTACTATATCTAGACAGAGAAAGGTATTTATCCAAAGAGAATGGGTTCCACAAATCCAGTATACACAGTTGGGATAAATCCTCATGTCACTGCCAGTGGCCCTGCAGTCTGCCCCAGACATACAACTGTCACCCACATCCAGAGGGACTAGTTTGGTCCTATGCAGGTTCCTTTCCTGTTTGGCTGGAGTTAGTGAGCTTCCATTAGCTCAGGTAAACTGTTTTACCCCATGATGTTTCTGACACTTTTGCTCATATTCTCACTCCTCCTATTCTTCAACTGCATAGTTTGTTTTCTTTATTTAACGAATAAAAAATATAACGAATATAAAATGATAGAAGTAAAATTTCCTAACATAAAGAAGGACATACCAATAAAGAACAAAATGTTTACAGAACACCAAATAGATTGTACCAGAAGAAAATACCCTTACCGCATAATAAAACACTAAATACACAAAATAAAGAAAATATTAAAAGCTGAAATAGAAAAGGGTCAAGTAACACACAAAGGCAGGCCTATTACAATTAGACACAACTTCTCAATGGGAAATCTGAAAGCCAGAAGGTCCTGGACAGATGTGTTGCAGACTCAATGAGATCATGGAAGCCAGCCCAATCTACTAGATCCAGCAAAACTTTGAATAACTGTAGATGGAGAAAAAAAAGATATTCCATGCTAACGTCAAATTTAAACAATATCTATGTACAAATCCAGCCCTACAGAAGGTACTAGAAGAAAAAATAAAAACCAAGTAGGTTAACTACTCACTCAAAAACACAGGAAACAAATAATCTCACACCAGCATAACCGAAAGAAGGAAAATACACATACACACACTACCACTAACAACTATAATAAAGTAACAGAACTTAACAGTCATTGGTTATTGCTATTTCTCAATATCACTGGACTTCATTCCCCAATAAAAAACACTAAAATATTGGATTGTAAACAATACCCATGTATCTGATGCATACAGAAAACACAACTCAATATCAAATACAGACATAACCTCAGAGTAAAGGGTTGAAAAAAAGACTTTTCCAAGGAAATAGCCCTAAGAAGAAAGGTGGTAGAGCTATTCTAATATCTAACCAAATAGACTTCAAACAATAATTAATCAAGAGATGGGGAAGGAACCTTCATATTCATCAAGGGGAAAATCCAACAAGATTGTACTTCAGTTATGGAAACCCATGCCCCAAATACAAGGGCATTTGTGAGAGAAAAATTACTAAAGCATAAAGTACACATCGACTCTCACACATAGATAGTAGAAGACTTCAATGCCCCACACTCACCAATGATCTGTCACCCAGACATAAACTAAAAAGAGAAATGATGGAATTAACAGATGGTATGAAACAAAAGAGCCTAATAGATTTCTACAGAACATTTCACCTAAACTCAAAACCTTCTTATCAGCACCTCATGGAACATTTTTCAAAATTAACCCCATATTTTGTCACAAAGCAAGACTCCACATATACAGGGATATTGAAATAATTCCCTAAATACTATCAGACCACCATAAATTAACGTTGGATTTCAACAATAATAGAAACAACAGAAAGCCTACCAACTCATGAAAATTGAACAACTCTATATTAACTGACTACTGGGTCAATACAGATAAAGGAGAAAATTAAAGACTTTCTGAGTTTGATGGAAACAAATGCAGAACATACCCAAACTTATGGGACATTATGAAAATGATGCTGAGAGGAAAGTTCACAGCACTAAGTGCCTTCGTAAAGAATTTGGAGACTTCTGATACTATCAATGTAACAGTACACTTGAAGCTCAGAAACAAAAATAAACAGACCCACCAAGTGGTAGATAGCAGGAAATAATCAAATTGAAGACTGAAATCACTAGACTAAAACAAAGAGGAAAATACAAAGAATCAATGAAATAAGGAGTGGATTCTTTGAGGAAATCAATGAGATAGACAAATCCTTTTCAGCATTAACTAGAATGCAGAGGGAGAATATCCAAATTAACAAAAGCAAAATCAAAAAGGGAGACATAATAGCAGATACCAAGAAACTCCAAAGAATCATTAGGTCAAACTTCAAAAATCAGTACTCCATGAAAAAAAGAAAATAAAAAAGAAACGGACAGATTTCCTTATAGATACCTCTTACCAAAGTTAAATCAAGATCAGATAAAAATTAAATAGAGGTATAACACCCAAGGAAAAAGAAGCAGCCATTATTAGTTGTCTCCCAACCATAAAAATCCCAGGGCCAAACGATTTAGTTCAGAATCTACCAGACATTCAAAAAAAGCTATTACCAACACTCCTTAAATTATTCCAAGAAATATAAAGAGAAGGACGATTGCCACTTTCATTTTATGAGGGCACAGTCACCCTGATACTCAAACCACACAAAGACTCAACAAAGAAAGAGAACTACAAGACCAATTTCCCTCATGAACATTGATGCAAAACTACTCAGTAAAATACTGGCAAACCGAATCCAAGAACATACCAAAAAGAGCATCCCCCATGATAAGTTAGACTTCATTTCAGAGATGTAGGGATGATTGAATATATAAAAATCTGTCAATGTATTCCATCATAAAAATAAACTGAAAGAAAAAATCCAAAATGATCACCTCATTGAATGCTGAACAAACCTTCAACAAAATCTAAACCCCCTTCCTGATAAAGGTCTTGGAGAGATCAGGGATACAAGGAACATTCCTAAACATAATAAAGGCAATATACATGAAGCCAACATCAAATTAAATGGAGCAAAACTAAAAGCAATTCCACTAAAATCAGGAACCAAACAAGGCTGTCCACTCTCTCTCTATCTATTCAATGCAGTACTTGAAATTATAACTAGAGCAATAAGACAAAGAAAGGGGATCAAACAGATATGAATTGGAAAGGAAGAAGTCAAAATATTGTTATTTGCAGATGATATAATAGTATACATAAATGACCCAAAATAAAAATGACCCAAAATATTTTATCAGGGAATTCCTACAGCTAATAAACATTTTCAGTGAAGTGGCTTCACACAAGGTTCTCTCAAAAGAAAATCAGTAGCCCTCTTATATACAAATGATAAACAGGTGGAGAAAGAAATAATGGAAACAGCACCTTTCTTAATAGCCACAAATAATATAAACTATCTTGATGTAAATCTAACCAAGTTCATGAAAGGCCCATATGACATCAACATCTAGTCTTTGAACAAAGAAATTGGACAAGATATCAGAAGATGGAAAGATTTCCCATGCTCATGGATCAGCAGGATTAACATTAAAAAATTGGCATCTTGGCTCCTCCCCAGACTTCTTGGTCTGGTGCAGGCACAATCAACCAGGAGTTGATCAGACCCTTTCCAGGCCTGAGCCAGAGAAGGACACAGAAGGCTCCTCACTCCTGACTTCTTGGTCTTAGGATAGGGGCACAATCAACTAGAAGCCCTTTTCAGACCTGAGCCAGCAGAGGACACAGATGCCTCCCCCCCAGACATTTTGGTCTGGGGAGGCACAATCGATCAGGAGCTTGCCACATGCTTCTGAATGAATACTGAAGGCTGCTAGAGGTTTCTAGGTCCTGGTATGCAAGAGACAAAAAGCAACAGCTCCATGCATTGCCTTGTGGCTGGGCTGGGGAGGACTCAACCAAGTATCACCTGTGACCCAACCAAGAGACCTGGTGCTGGGTGGTCAGGCACCATTATGGTGAGCAAGTATAGTGTGGAGAATGGAAGCAAGAAAGAGGTAGAATTGTTCATGGGCTGGGAAGAGAGGCATATCTAAAGAAAGAAGGGTGAAGGAACAAAATGAGATAATAGGCCAACTAGCCACCTGAGTCTAAGGTGATATCCAGGACTATGCTAATGCCAAGGGCCAGGTCTTAGTCCAAGGCCCTGAAGCAGCTGAGGGGGTTGTGTTGATATCTGTGGCTCTTGTCTCCACTGAGGGCCATGCAGAGGCCTTTAGTCTGGGGCACAATTAAGGGGCCTTGCTGGTGTCTGAGGGCCATGTTACCACAGAGTCACGACAATCTGAGTCACCTGAACTTCCACCTGGGTCCTTGGTCCTACCATAGTTGGGATCTGCATTGCTGTCTCTGTTCTGTGTTGCCATCAAAGTTCACATGGATGCTCAAGGTCTGGGGGCTGCAACCTGTGACCATGTTGGTGTCCAAGAGCTGTTCTGCTGCCATGGCCAAGCAGATTTGAATGGCCAGTGCTGTCACATGGGGCCATGGTATTTTTAATACCAGGGCTACTTCTTAGGGCCATGTCTGAGTCTGTGGCCTTACTGCAACCAGGATCTGTGTTGATATCCATAGGTCCAGAGACCATCAAAGGCCATTCCAATGCTGGGGATCTTATATACCACCTGGGTCTGAGGTGTCAATCAAAATGGCCTGCACTGACACCTGAGATCATGGTGACATCTAGGTTTGGGCTGCTGCCTAGGATCATGTCTGGGTCTGTGGTTCTTCCACAACCAGGGTCTGTATTGATGTCTATGGCCAATGTTGCCACCAAAGACCACACAGATGCCTGGGGTCTAGGCCATAATCTGTGGCTGTGAGGTTATCTGAGAACCATGCTGATCTGAGTAACCTATGTTATCACCTGGGGCCATGGTGTTATTTTGGCCAGGGCTGGGTCCGTGACTCTGCAGCAGCTGGGGTCTGAGGTATGGTCATTGCTCCTGTTACCACTGGTGACTTTACAGATGCCCAGGGTCTGTCTGGTCAACCACCTGAGACCATGTTGGTTTTGTTTAGGGAGGGAAGTTGCAAGGGCAGAGGACAGTTGTGACATTACAAGGAGATAAGTGGGATCAGAATGCATGATGTGAAATAAACAAAGAATTAATGAAAGTTTAAAAATGCCATCTTACCAAAAGGAATTTACAGATTCAATGCAATCACCATAAAAATCCCAACACAAATTTTACAGACCTTGAACAAGCTATATTCAATGTCATATGGAAAAACAAAACAAAAGAAAATACAGGACAGCTAAAGCAATCTTGTATAATTAAAGAACATTTGGATGTATCGCCATCTCTGATTTCAAGCTCTACTACAGCATAATAAAAACTGCATGGTATTGGCACAAAATAGACAGGTGGACGAGACATAAACCCACACAGTCAAGAACACCTGATTTTGACAAAAAATACAAAATTATATAATGGAAAAAAGAAAGCATCTTCAACAAATGGTGCTAGTCTAACTGGATGTCAGCATGTAGAAGAATGTAAATAATCTGTATCTATCCCTTGTAAAAAAACTTAAGTCCAAGTGGATCAAAGACCTAAACATGAATCTAGATACATTGAATCTCATAGACAAGAAAATGGGGAACAGCCTTGAATGCATTAGCACAGGAAACTACCTCCTGAACAGAACACCAATAGTGGAGACACTAAGATTGACAATTAATGAATAGGACTTCAAGAAACTGAATGGTTTCTTTAAAACAAAGGCCAACATCAATAGGACAAAATGGCAGCCTAGACAAGGGAAAATATCTTCACTAAACTCACAGCTAACAGATGGTTAATTTCTAAAGTATATGAAGACTGCAAAAATTTAGATATAAAAAAGCAAAAAGTAATTCAATTTAAACATGGGATACAGATCTAAACAGAGAATTATCAACAGAGGTATCTCAAATACTCAGCAAGCATTTAAAGACATGTTCAAAATCCTTGGCCATCAGGAAAATGCAAATCAAAACGACTCTGAGATTCCATCTCACACATGTCAGAAATGCTAAGATCAAAAACATAAATGACAGTTCAGATTGTAGAGCAAGGGACACACTTCTTTGTTGCTGGTGGGTGTGCAAACTTGTATAGCCACTTGGAAATCAATATGATGCTTTCTGAGAAAACTGGGTATTGCTCTACCTCAAGATGCAGCTATACCACTCTTGGACATATACCCAATGGATGTTCCATTATACTACGAGGACACATGCTCAACTGTTTTATCGCAGCTTTATTCTTAATAGCCAGAAACTGAAAATAACCTAGATGACCCTCAAATGAAAAATGACTAAAGAAAATAAGGCACATTTACATAATGGAGTAGTATTTTGTTGTTAAAAACAATGGCATCAGGAAATTGGATGGCAAATGGATGGAACTAGAAAAAAATTCTGAATGAGGTAACCCAGACCCAAAAAGACAAATATGGTATGTACTCACTTTTAAGTGGATCAAGTGGATATCTATGCAATTCACAGACACAGAGAAGCTAAGTAACATGGAGGGCTCAAGGAAGGACCCTTTGATTTTTTTTTCTGGGAAGAGGAAATAAAATAGATTTCACATGTGGAATGAGGGTGAATGGGGATAGGAACAGGAGGCACCAGACTGTGGGATTTAGCCTATGGCTTTGTACTTAGTAATATTTATGTTACAAGATTAGGTCTGCCCGTGTTTTGTGCATTACATAAATGTTTAAAATAGTAATATCCTTTTGGTGGATTTTTCTCTTTTTCAATATTAAATACCTCATTGACTAGATTCGATTTGAGGTCTATTTTGTAAGGAAGATCCTGTTTCTTAATTCAATCTGATAATTTGTGTCTTTTGAGATAAAAATTGAGCCCATTAATATTCAGTGTTTTCATAGAAACTCTTATATTGATTATTGACATTTCATTCATTTGTTGGTCCTCTGTGTTTATTCTTCTTTTTCTTTTTTTTATTGTTAAAAGAAAAATTTACATTTACTCCCCTTGTCCCAGGCCCTCCGGCTCCCCCACTACCTCACCGCTCTCCCCCTGCTTCCTTAAGATTGGGCAGGATACCCTGCCCTGTGGAAAGCCCAAGGCCCTCCCCCTCCATCTCGGTCTAAGAAGGTGTGCATCCATATAGAATAGGTTCCCAAAAGGCCAATACATGCAGAAGATATTCTTTTTCTAAACAAGTATGTATCATTAAGTTTTCCCTGTAGCCCCTTAGATTTATCTTTGTCTCTTGTCTGAAGTTTCCAAGGAATAAACTGCTGATCATAAATTCCTATTATGTGATAAAATATATTACAAACTAAAATTAATCAGAAAAGATAAAGAAGGTCATTTCATTCTAATCAAGGGAACAATTAACTAAGAAAATATTACAATCCTAACCATATGTTCTGAATGCTGGGACACCCAATTTGATAAAATGCATAGTAGTGGAATTAAAGATACAGGTTATTCAGTTCAATAATAGTAGGTAATATTAACACCTCAATTTCTCCAATAGACAGGTCCTATAGAAAAATTATTGGAAACATCAGAATCATCCATGCATTAAATCAGTATAATAGATACCTACAGAATATTCTATCTAAATACATTCCACTTGGCAGACCATGGAAGCTTCCCTAATATAGATCATTTTGAGGGATACAAACCAGATTATAATAAATTCAGACAAATTTTAAATTTTATATCTTAGCTGACCACAATGCAAATAAAATTTTTAAAAATCAATTAAACAAAACTTAATAATTGCAAATTAAACAATATATTATTAAATGATTGATTAATGGGTCTAAGATGAAATCAATAAAGAAAGATAAACCTCCCTGGAACTAAATGAAAATTAAAACACAATACAACAATACCTCTGGGATACATTAAAAGCAGTCCTATTGGGAAATTTATAGTTTCAAGCGCTCACTTTAACACATCAGAAAGAATAGGATAAAACGAATTAATGATGCAAGTCATGAATTTGGAAAAACAAGAATAAATCAAATCTAAATCCAGTAGATGACAAATAATAAAAAATAAAAATCAGAACAGAAAATGATGAAATAGAAAAGGAATACAAAGAATTAGTGAATCTAAGAATTGGTTCCTTGAGAAGATAAACAAGGTTTCCTGACTCTTTGCCCAACTAACAAAAGGAAGAAATTACCCAAAATAACAGTATGAGAAAAGGATGTAGAAACATTCAGTCAGAAAAAAAGTCCAGAATTTTATAAAGGGATGCTTAAAAAAACTTTGTTCCCCTAAGTTAGAATATATAAAAGGGATACAATGGTAGTTCAACTTATGTAAGTCAATAAATTTAATAAATCATATAAATGAACTTAAAGAAAACAATTCCACAACCACCTCAATAGATTCAACAAGCCCTGCTAAGCTTTCTCTCTAATACCCTAAAAGAAATTTGATCACATGGGGATATGCATGGAGGGAAAACTGTGAAATGGTATATGAAGAGAACACATAAAACTGGAGTATTTGAAGGATAGCTGTAAGCTGTGAAATATCAAAGATTGCTGGCAATTCTTCAGAAGCTGGGAGAGAACCACACACAGAACATGTTCTTTCTTACTTATTGCTTAACAGCAAGAACCAGTCTTGTTCAAACAATTGTAATTACATTTCAAATTCTAGTTTTTCAGATTAGGAGATAGCAAGCTTCCACTGTTTTAGGTATTTGCTTTCTGGTAATTTGTGGTTGTATCCATTGGAAAATTTTTTTTCTAGTTTGGACTTGTAAGTATTCATGTACAATCTTTTATATGAATATCTGGTTTAATTTCTTTGAAGTAAAGATCTATGGTTCAGATAGCAATGTTTTTTCAAGATGGCATATTACTTTGAATTAATATGATAGAATTAAGACCAGATTACTGAAGAGATCACACACACGTTGGTTGCATGATACATATAAATTAAGCTGGAATTGAGTTGGAAGATTCCCCCTTTCTGTTTATCTTTCCTAGTGCTAGAAGGTTCTTACCTCTTTGCTGTAAATGGGGGAGAGGTGTGGGTTGTGTTCCCAGCGACTGGCTCCCAAGTCCCCAGCTGCTGGCCCGCTCAGCCGCTGGTTGCTTGCTTATGCCCGAAATAACCACATGAGACCTGTATTAATTTAAATACTGCCTTGCCCATTATCTCTATCCTCTTCCTGGCTAGCCCTCACCTCATAAATTAACCCATTATAAAAGTCTGTATGTCACCACGAGGTGGGAGACTTACCGGACGGATCTATGGTACTTCCATCTGCAGCGGGAGCTTCATGGCGACTGGCTCTGACCCAGTCTTCTTTCCAGAGTCCTCTTTTCTTTTCCCCGCCTATCTAAGTCCTGCCCTATCAAATGGCCCAGGCAGCTTTTTTATTTAACCAATCAAAGCACAGAAATACAGATGAACCCTCCTTCTCCTCTTCCTATGAAAGGATTCTAGGGGAAAACTGCCATTTTTACTGTCTTTAATTGTATTCTCACTGATGAGTCCACCAAGTCCAGAGAATAGCTCCAAACCTATGGTCAGACAAATGTTCCAATTATATTCAGTGGGCTATAAAGAAAGACATACAGAAATTGATATGGGTAATGGACTTGTAATGAAGTGGAACAGGGGTTGACAGGGATGGGAGGGTATGAGTAATCAGAGAATGCACTATATAGATGTCCAAATTTTCCATGAACAAATTTAATATTTAAAATATCTGACAATCTTGAGCATATTGTCCTTTTTTCAACACAGGAATCCCTCATTGAGCTTGCTTTGTCCCAAGAGAGGAGAAAATCCTCTCTACAAAGTCTAATAGGAGAATCATTCCTATGGCTGTGGGACTCAGCTGCTCAAGGATTGTAACAATTAGTGTGATTATATTAAATAATTTAGGGCCTCACATGGAGCAATGGAAAGGATACCTCACCTGGAGCAATAGAAAGGATGCTCATTGAATGTAGTGGTTGATTTTGTTATACTTTTTAGCGCGCAAAACTTCTACCCTTAATTAGTGAAAATGGAAAGCTTGGAGGAGGAAGTTCGACAGGTGCCTTCTACGGCCCACTTTGTGCATCAGTTATGTGGATTGCATAGCTGTCCTTCATAACAGGAACAAATATAGATGTTTGTTGATTACATTTCTGTTTGAAGAAACTTATTAGGTATGTGGAATGAAGTCATCCTAATCCTGTTTCTGTTTGAAGTAAGAACCTTGTCTAAACAGTAAATCCCACCTTCCCTTATCAGGTGTTTGAAATGAAGTCATTCTAATCCCCAGACTGAGCCAAATCAGAGGTTGCCATGGAGATGAACTGTGTTGGCTAGAACACTCAGGACAAGAACAGTATTACTGAGGAAGGCGTGGGTCTATTTTTCTCACACAGACACCGTATATGCACCACACTCAATTTTAAGAATACCTAAGGGGTTTGAAGTAGAAGCAAAGCTACCAGAAAGTACTGGAGCATACAGTAGTTAGAAGGGTTACATGACCTAATGAAAATTTCTCAAAGTCCTAACTGGACCATTAGAAACCATTTAATTTCACCCTTGCCTCTGTCTCACAAGGTGACCTATAGCTCAGTTCTATTACATAAATTAAAAGTGATCCATGTTCTTCTTCTTCTAAGTAGCATTTGCAAGTAGTATTTTCAAAAACTGTTGAAAATGGAATACCCTTTTGATAAAGGGCCATAGACAATAAAATTTTCCAATTTTTCTTACTTGTTTTGCTCTGCATTTAATTACCAATGCTTATGGCCTATTTATCAACTAGAAACTTTTATGACATTTGTAAGTTTCAATGTATCAAATCGTTATTTTGACTCTCTTCTTTCTGGAGCTGAACACCAACATTTCTTCAGCAAACATCACTTTCTGGCTGTCTGGATGTGACTAGAAGGTTAGGAAACCTCATGGCCAGGATACTATAAAACAAAAAACAATGTTTAAGAACTTTCAGAGATATAATCCAGGCATAGCAAACAAAAATCAAATAACAGGTGAATTTTAAATAGGTCTTTGGATGACTCAGGTTTACCACAAAATTTAAGGACTATCAATTTTATTTACACCCTTAAGCTTCCATTTTATGTAAAGAAAAATTGAGACCCGGAGAAGAATGTAAATACTGAAAATTTATAAATATAAGGAAATAAATCTCAGTGTCAGAAATTTGAACATCATTGAAATTCTGAAAGGTCATTCTATTTAAAAATTACTCTCTACTATGCAAAAGTTAAATGTAACTTACAGAATCCAACTGAATTAGACTTTTGGGGAGTCTCAGGCTAAAATTGATCAGACCTTGTCACAGAGAAATCATCTTTCTAAGTACTTATACTTTAAAAATTGAAATGAATAGCTGGAGTTTGAGTTTTGCACTTGAAGCCCTAAACTGCCTCAGCACAGAAGAAAGACAGGGAGTTTAGAATAATGATTTTCAATAGCCTTTGACCACTTACCACTTCCAGGTAAACTCCAAAGCCACAGGCCAGTTAACGGCTCTGGTGGGATAACTGAGATAAAAATAAAGCATGAATTGTGCTTGAAGTGGTTTTCCCCCTTTCTATTTACACAGAGTTTGATTTGGAGTTATGTTTCATAAGGGATGAGATTAGATCTGCGTGGGATCAAGTAAAAATAGACAAGAATTTTGTATTTCCCCTTAAGCTCTCTAGCTGCCCCTGCAAAATATATCTCCCAGGGCTTGAGCCTTGAGTTTATGTTCTTTTGAAATTTTGAGTGGGTTAAAATATTTTTGAGATGGGCCCTTTCATCCGTATCAGAAGAACAGCTTGGTTCCTTGGTTCCTTTCCAATTTAAGTCAGGTTCTATGAGGCCATTTTAATTTTCTCATTCTGAAACTTCAATCAGTGGTTTAAGAGAGATAGTTTCCAGTCAATGAATAGCCAGACACACAGAATGCACACATGTGTCTGTTTGTTACATGTATATCCTGAGTTTAAGATAAAATTTTAGCTACAGCTTGACTGAAATAGTAGTAACTAATCACTAAATGTTGCCTCCTAACAGTTGAGGCTCAGTGGACTAGCTTCTGGGAAGAAAGACACTAAAGGAAAAGAAAGGAGAACAAAAAGAGAGCAGACCCAGAGAGCTGAAACAGAAAGTGAAGAAATGAGCAAGGATGATTACTGGAACTTGGAACTTTAGATGTGATTCAGCCACAAAGAAGCTTCCTTCATTTTTCAAATTGACATTTATTTTAAAAGCCATCAAGGTAAAATGCACTCTTATGAAAGGAGAAAATGTTCTAATTTGATGTCTTATTACAGTTGACACCATCTTTGTCCATTCCTTTAAGTCTATGTCTCATTTTCTTAGGAAATGTCTTTACTCTCCACTGAATCTGTAGAGTGGAAGCAGACAATAAAATTTCTAATGTGTTTATTATATATTTCTCAGAGGATGAGATAAGGAGGTAGTTCTAACACACTGCCTCCCCAAATTTCCAGAGACAGATAGGTGACGATCACTACTGGGCCGCTTTGAAGAGTCTGAGTGAGATTCCTCACACATCCAAATATTTGCTATAAACTATTCCTTGTCAATTTCTCTGAAGTACATAGGACTGTATGGATTCTGACTTTTGTTATACAATAGCATTAAATGACAAAAGTAGATGTTGATATCAAATTTTAGTTCTTTCATCGACCAGTTATACAATGTTTGACTCTTTGCAATCCACTGGCCTTTTGTAATTCACATGCTCATTTCAAAAAGCAGTGTTGGTGCCTGAACCAGGGCTTGTGGACATTGGGAAATTTATTTAAAACTGAGCTCTGTCTTTATCCCTTATATGTTCTTTTTCGGATTCCTACAGGTTCTTCACAGAACAACTGAATATTGACTATTATAGTCTCATTGGAGGTAAGCCATCATTCTTTTCAATCATTCTACCATGTAGGTCTTCCTGATGCTGCCACCCTTTAATACAATTCCGCATGCTGTGCTGACCCTCAATCATAAAATTATTTTTGATGCTACTTTATAACTATAATTTTGCTACTGTTATAAGTATTAATGTAAACATCTTTGTTTTCTCATGGTCTTAAGTCACTCCTGTGAAAGGGTAGTTCAAGTCCCAAAAGTGGTCATGACCCACAGGTTAAGAACTATTTACCCAAACTGTTTTAAACGATTACTTCCCCACTAAACTATCTAGACTTAACTAAACCTATTTACTTGTTAACCATGCTTTGAACCTTCTCTTCTACCATACCTCAAATTAGTCTTCCTGCTTGGAAACTACTTCCTTCATTTCATCACATCCAGATCCCTTTTAATAATGAATAAAAGTCTTCCTTGTTCAGGAGAAAATGTCTCTTCTCTACCTCCAGGGAACATTCCCGCTTAATATTCATATTATCTTTAGTGTTTCTTATCAGCACATTTGTATCTAGCTTCCTCTATTGAGAAATAAATTTCTGGAGTGAGGGGTGACTATTTTAAAAGAATTCAGTTAATTAATATCAAGGTCCCTTTATAAATTGTCAAGTATGCGAATTGTGTTATGCAAATTATAAATATAAGTGATGATATTGGTTATTTGAATTATGAAATGTATAATATTATGCATATTACATAATAACTTTAAAATTAGTTTTTGCATTTTCAAAATTGAGATAAGTATCATTGACAACAAATTATTATAAATATTAAATGATAATAATTGCAGTGGTAATTTGAAAATATTTATGTGCTATATAAACACAAATAGTAACTAAATATTAAGGACACCATTAAACAAATATGAACATAGTTACCTATAGCTCATATACTGTAGACCTTAAGAATGAACAAAATACTAATATATCACTACGGGTGTAATAGTAATACTCACATTTTGGTCAAAATTAGCTATGTAATTGAACTTAAGGACTACTCAAGAAGAGAGAAATCATGTTTTTATTAGAAATCTGGGTATAACCCAAGGATTAGTGAGGTCATTGATTTTAGAAAAGAAACTACTACTATCACTTTACTATACCACTCTAATTCCTAACTTGATACTAAAACTGATCATTATACACAAAGATAAGTGTAGTTCTTACCTGCATTAAAGATGTTTCCCTTTCCAGCAAATAAGGACCATTGAAGAAAATCAAAACCTGTCAAAAGACAGAGAACATGTGATTTTGGGGTGCCTAGTTATAGGCGATACAACATAAGACCTACATCTCAGGCTCAGAGAACATCAAAGTAGGAGGATCAGAAAGATTGTCAGCACCAGAAGACCAAGAAGTATGCTGTGTGATTGTGTGTCCTAGAAATGACAGGGAAACTACACTCATGTTAACTCAATAATTCGGCTTCCAAAATAAGGTCTGAAAAATGACAATACCAATAGACATGGTAGCTTAGAAGGGAGAACTCTTACTAGATTCCTACACTTACACAGAAACTACAGGCAAGTAAGGGCTGATGAAAGAGAGAAAAATATGTCTCTTCCAGGACTGAGATAACTTACTTTATTATCCAATAAGAAGTAGTCAACCTTCTAAATGTATACATATAAGCAGCACTTATGGACCAAGTAGATTGAATTTACATATGCAAGTGCATGTATGTCTATGTGTGCTTGTGTATTTCTATGTAATAATTAAAGAAAAAGAGAAAGAGTGAACATAGAGGAGACTGGGGGAAGAAGGCAGAGTCATGTGATTATATTTTATTTCAAATAAAAGCAAACACATTAATGTTAAATTTTTAAAGTGGCATAGATTTTGATAGATATATAAATGCTCATGATAACCTTTTTTGTTAGACTTTCAATATAAATATTTCTGCCTAATTAAGACCCATAATGTATTTTATATCACAAAAGCAGAAAACAGAAAACCTAGGACTTGGTTCTGGTTGTGTTGCTTCTAAAGTTGCAGAACTTCTCTCCTCCCACATTATGTTAACTTGTAGGATTGTCTCAGTTTTCCTGTTCATCACACGAAAGTAGTCAGATGCAAATACTCACTGGTTGCTCTCCTAGAAGAATGTGATGATGCTAGAATTGTCAGAGTTTGCCATGAAGAACAGACTGAATACATACATTTAGCATGTCCATTTTCCCACATGTAACATTTACTATCTGTAAAATAAGAAAGATACTAAAAGTATGTAGTTCAAAAAGCAGCTCTAAGTGTATAAATAAAATAATGAATTTAAAACATGTAGTAACAGGCCTATATAAGCATTAAAAGTTAGATATTTTCATAATTTGTACACAAACTAGGGTCATAGGAATCATAATAAAGGTATAAATAAATAGAGATTGCCAGGGTTTACTTAGCAAGGCAAATTGAAGGCAGATGTTACAGTTCACCCTTGTATTACTAGTACTTGGGAGTTAGATGTGGGAGGATCAGGAATTCAAGGCCGTCCTCACCTATATAGCAAGTTTGAGGCCAGGATGGGCTACATGAGACTTTGTGAAGGAACTAAATTTAATACTTATATCTAAGTACATGCTGTCTACAAAAAATAATTGTAGCCAGAAATCTATTAAAATAAAATAAAAAGATGAAAGACATACACCTTGAAAACATTAATCAAAACACTATTAGAGCTCAGGAGGGAAAGAACACCAATGGAAATTGAGAGAAAGCAGGTGGAGTCATAATGGATTTTATGGAGCATGATTCAGTTTAAGCTGGTCTTTAAAAATAGATTTATTATTAAGCCATCAGAATTAGAAGAATACTGAAATGAAAACATCAAAGTTGTTTTTTGAGAAGTCAGTGTACTAAATCTCTTATGAATGATGCTATTGTGCAGAGAAGTAACAAAAGAGGCAGCTGTAGTACCCAGATTTGAAGAATATTCTGTGATTCATTTCAGGTTTTGAGTGCAGAATTTTTATGATAGAATTAGAATCCAGAATTATTATCAAGATTTTTGTGACCAAGAGTTAGAAGGATGACACAAGAATCAAAACAAAAGAAAGTAATGCTCTATGTTAAAGCAAGCACAGTGTAAATGAAGTGAGAGGACTCAAAAAAGCGTAATAACGTAGAAGTGGAATATATAAAACTTGATAACATATTGAACTCGGAATGAGATGATGAAATGACATATGATTTTGATCCCAATATAAATAAATGATTAAGAATGGCAAATATTAACACCACTGGAAAAGGAGAACATGACTTCACCTATTCCACTTTGCCTTAATGAACACATTCTGGGGTATTTGAAAGTTTGTTTAATCTAATCTGGCCATATCATAGCTTAAGTCTTCTCAACCATAATATCTTCAACCCATTAATATTTTTAGAGAGGGTGAATGTGTCTCCCATTCCTAGTTCTTGGGATAGATTACATTGATCTTTAGATTTGGGAAAAACTCTTTCATTTTGAAAAATATTAAAATTTCAATTGAACAAATAATTTTGTTCATTTCCCTGGGACACAGACATGAATAATGCACTGCATTTAAGGAAATGCAATTCTAATTAGAGAGTCAAATGTTAATTGAATAAATTAAATGTCAAATGTTAATCACAAATTTGTGTAATAGAAGGAATTAGACCTTTATTGGGAGGAATGGTCCTTAAATCAGTAAAAGCTTTTCAGTGTATGTGAAGTACAAACTACACAGGGATAAAGATAGATACTGGAGATTTGTTTCGTATGGTGGGGTAAGAATTAATTGTGTACAAAATTTCTAGATGTGTTGGCACACATCTTTTATCCAAGCACTTAGGAAGCAAAGATACATGGATCTCTCTGAGATCAAGCCCATCCTGGTCTATATAGTGAGGTACAGAATAGGCAGGGCTATAGAGAGAGCCCTGCAGCCTCAGGGAAAAAATTAATGATGAAGAAAACAGTATCAGTAATTTTAGTCAGAATACACACACACATATGATCATTATTTATCAAGATGTGGAATATCAATGGGAGAAAGCTGCTTCAGTAGATAAAGTGCTTGAAAGAGGACCTGAATTCAGATTCCCAGTACCTACATAAAAGCTAGGCATGACTCTATGTGCCTATAATTCTAAAATTAGGCAGAAGGGACAGGAAAACCCATGGAGCTTGGTCTCCATATATATGTACACACATGTGAAAACACAGCTGCATATACATATGTACAAATGCATACAACATGCAAACACATGTCAGTCTGTATATATATATGTGTGTGTGTGTCTGTCTGTCTGTCTGTCTGTCTGTCTATATATGCATACATACATGATATGGGATATAGAAGTAGGTCTGATTGGTGGAGGTGAAAAGATGTGTCTTATTAAAATGTTTTATACCTTAAGGTAAAATAAACATAAAAACTTTTATATGTAATATCTATGTCAGTGACTTATGTACAAGCTCACATCCTCTCCTAGCATGTTATCTCAAACTTCAGCATTTACTGTTTGATGATTTGAATCTTCTAAAATTACTTATTTTACTTATTGAAATTATAAGATACTCTATCATTTCTCTGTTTCTCTTTTTCCTTCCAAACCCTCCCATATACCCCTCCCTACTCTCTTTAAAATTCATGACCTACTTTTTCTTTAATTGTTATTACATATATGTATGTATATGTATAATATTCATATATATTCCTAGATACATAAATGTACCCTGCTTGGTATGTTTAATGATACCTATATTATGATTTCAAGGCTGACAATTTGATATTGGACAACCAATAGATGTGCTCTTCCTAGGGAAGATTATTTCTCTTGCTATCAGTATACCTTAGTTGTTGTGGTGGCTTGAAAAAAAGGCCTCCAAGGGAGTGGCATTATTTGGAGGTATGGCTTTGTTGGAGACAGTGTGGTCTGTTTGGTGGAAGTATGTTACTGTAGAATTGAGCTTTGATGTCTCATATATTGTAGCTACACACAGTGTCACATTTCACTTCCTGTGGATCAAAATTTAGAACTCTCCAGATCCTTCTCCAGCACCATGCCTGCCTGCATGTCACTATGTTTTCCATCATGATGATAATTGACTAAACCTCTGAAACTTTAAGCTACCCAAATTAAATACTTTCCTTTATAAGAGTTTCTGTGGTCATGGTGTCTGTCCATAGCAACTGAAACTCCAATTAAGACAGCTGTCTATACTTCTTTGTGGAGGGTTGAGGATATACATCTTAAAATGGATCTGTAACATGAGGGTCTGCTTGTTGGGGGGTTATGTCTTCCCACCAGGTCCTAAAGCTGTTTAGCCCCAAAGAAAATCACACAGAGCACAGAGGTTTCCATAAGTTATAAACTGATTGGCCCATTAGTTCAGGCATTGTATTAGCTCTTATAACTTATATTAACCCATTATTCTTATCTATGTTAGCCACATAGCTCAGTACCTTTTTCAGTGGGGCAGGACACATTCTGCTTCTTCAGTGTCTGGACAGGACTGCAAAAAGAGCTTCTTTCTTCCCAGAATACTCCTGTTCTCATTGCCCCACCTCTACTTCCTGTCTGGTTGTCCTGGCCATACTTCCTGCCTGGCTACTGGCCAATCAGCATTTATTTAAAACATAATTGACAGAATACAGACAATTCTCCCAAAACACTTCCTCCTCTTTTTTTTATTAAACAAAGAAAAATAACCATAGTCCATTTTTTGGGAATGTGGGCTTAGTATTCCAGGATAATTCCTGCTGGTGGGGGATGCTGATAATCTTAAGGGGACCGCCTGCCTGAAAGAGTCAGAGTTTGCCCTGGCAGGATGGTCCAGAAAGCTGGCATGTTAAAATGGCACAGCTTTTTTCCTGCTATGGCTGAAAAGCAAAAAGCATGCAGTTAGCTTATTATCAACATTCAGTGTTTTGTGCCAGGGCCTCTTAAAGAACTACAGGGTTTTGCAGCTAAAGCTGAGTCAGGAAGCCTCTCTTAAATGAGAGCACTTGTTTGCCTCTTGCAAGCAGAGCAGATCTAAGAAATTGCTGCTGGCAAAAAACCATGCTTTACTCTACTCTTTCCCAAGCTTTCTCAGGCTTTCTGTGGATTCAGATGTCCATGTGGACACCATTCTGTAACATGAGGGCCTGCTTGTTGGGGTTTCTGTCCTGCTCCATTCCCATAGCCAGAAAGCCCCAAAGGAAATCACACAGAGTCTACATAAGTTATAAATTGACTAGCCCATTAGCTCAGGCTTCATATTAGCTCTTACAACTTATATTAATCCATTATTCTTATCTATGTTAGCCACATGGTTTAGTATCTTATTCAGTAGGGTAGGTCACATCCTGCTTCTTCAGTATCTGGACAGGACTGGAGAAAGAGCTTCCTTCTTCCTGGAATACTCCTATTCTCATTGCCTCACCTCTATTTCCTGTTTGGTTGTCCCGCGTATCCTTCCTGCCTGGCTACTGGCCAATCAGCATTTATTTAAAAAGTAATTGACAGAATATAGACAATTTTCCTGCACCATGGATCAATTGTACAAAATAAATTATTATTTTTTCACATGTATTGTTCTCTGTGTGAATATATATATGTTCATGTTCACCTTGCTACAGCGTCTGTGTGGAGGTCAGAAGACAGTCTGCCAGAGCTAGTTCTCTACTTCTACCATGTAAATCCTAGGGATAAAACTTAAAACTCAGGCCATCATTGGTAGCAAGTATCCTTTTCATGCTGTGGGCACTAAACTCAGACATTTACTTTGAAAATTAAATCCTTGGACACCAAATTTCTGAATAATTTTGAGACTCTGCATTATGGAGTGGAGTAAGTTATTATCACTAGCAAAATGAAAAAAATGAATCATCATACTAAGCATTTACACACACACACACACACAGAGAGAGAGAGAGAGAGAGAGAGAGAGAGAGAGAGAGATCCACAACAATAAGTGATTGCAGAGAGCCCCTCCCCAGTAGGTAGATCTATTTAAAAAATTCTAAGCGGATCTTAAAATGACTCCCGTTAATGTAGATATCTTATTCCCTTCTCAAATATCCACCCTTCCTCCATCTCCACCCTCCCACAACCCCAGGCTCTCCCCAGTTCTTCCTTTATCCCTTCTACCCCC
>JAQHUG010000094.1:3049652-3060754 GCA_028555095.1 Dicrostonyx torquatus | reverse complement strand
GTTTATGAAGTGAGGACTAGCCGGGAAAGGGCTAGTGATAATAAGCCAGGCAGAGTTTAAATGAATACTGTCCTCACGTGGTTATTTCGGGTGCAGGCGGCCAGCCAGCCGCTGAGCGGGCCAGCGGCTGGGGGCTTGGAAGCTGGGTGCGGGGAACAAACAACACGCACCTCTCTCCACCTAATTACAACAGATTGTAAGAAACAGATGACCAGGGTGCCCCTGTGAGATAGTGTCTTCAAGACATGACATGTTTGCGGTGTATATGAAATCTCAATAATTTAGTACCTAAGTAAGATGGCATAATGAACATGTAGTTCACATCTCAATAAACATGGGAGAAATTCATACTTAGGTGTTTTTGAAGTCTCCTTGTTATCTATGGAATACACACAAAATATTATGTATAGATTTTTTATGTTTAATTTAGTCTTAATGGGGAAACTGAAGATCAGAGTTGGGGAAGTAAATTATCCGTAGTACTCTGAATAGGAAATAGCATAAATCATAGGTCTCTTATTTGGTGCTTCAAGGTACAATCATCTATTGTAACTCCTGGATAAATATTCCTTGTTCTTAAATACTTGATTGGGGGGTAACAGATTCAGATATACTTAGAGTTGACAATAGGTCTAATTCCATGTGTGTACATATGTACATTTTATACATGTTCTATATGCACATCAAAACATAAAAAAGGAGAAAGGAGAGTAAAATTACAGTAAAGATGTCTAAAACGTCATGAGGAATCAGTTAATGATCTGCCTATAAATAGCTGTAATTCATAAAAGTTGGCATAAAAATCAGCATATATACATTAAATGAAGTTTTTCCTTATAGTTTCCTACCAAGGGGAGAGAAACAGGGAGTTTCCTGAAACATTGTCTTCCAGAAACATCAGAAACTACATGAAGTCTCACCAAACATGACTGTCTTACACAAAACTATAGGAAAATAAGGAACGCTGGGAGTAAAATACTCTCCTCAAAAAAGCGCACATGAATAGACTGTTCAGTATCAAATGATAAGTACTGAAAACATATATACAATTAACATACAGATTGAAAAGATTTTATTTATGTATTTAGATTTATATATTTAAGTATATAATACATACATTAATATGACAAGACTAGTGAAAAATGAGGACTTCAATTTGAAAGAGAACAAGAAGGGTTATGTGGGAGTGCTAGGAGGGAGAAACATTAAAGGGGAAATGATATAATTATAATCTCAAAAATTATAATTATCTTAAAATAGGTGCTAATTGTGGTAGGAAAGTTAGCTAAGTCCTTAAGAGCACATATTGTTATTAAGAGGAAGGTTTTGGTTTCCAGAACCCTAATGACAGCTTGCAACCACTTATAACTTCAATTTCAGGGAAACTGATGCCTCAGGCACATACACATAGAATAAAAATAAAATAATTAAAAATAAATATGAAAATATATTACGATGTGCTGTTGTGTTACTTTAAGCATAAAATTTAACTGAATCACTTTATTATTACTTCTCCTAGTTCCAGTTTCTACCTATATGTTTTGGCACTCACGATCATTAGAAGTCTGACTAATAAACAACTTGTTGAATAGTTTTTCTGTGCAATTTTGTTCTAATGAGATTTAGCATTGTTGCTGCTCAGTTGATAGTGCTTCTTGTTGTGCCTTCCATTGTACAATATCAGGCTTCTTTAATCAAATTTGTGCTCTCCACCATTATAAGTATGAGGTCAACTCAAATGAGGGTTATTGTGTATTTGGTTAATACAAATATTGGATTTGCAAAGCTGATGGGCCATCTATTAATTATATACCAGGTACAATTTATAGATGTTAAAAAGAGGTATGTGAAAAATTTCAAACTTAGTCATTTATCCTTACTTAGGTGAGCCCTATATTTAGGAATAGATATTAAACCCTTTGAATATCTAGAAGTAGTTTGGGAAATAACCATTAGCTTCTTCTTTGCATTTGTAAAGAGAAAAAAATTAAAACATCAAATTAAGTGTTATGAAAATCACTACCATTCTGCGCTTGGTTCAGTCTTCCAAACTTAGGTAGATACGATCCCCCCTCGCCATATTGTCACTATAATATTTTAATATATGCCTCAATTTTTAATTTAGTAAACATAGACCTATTGTTCTACATCCTTGCCATAATGCAAAACTAAAAACTATATAATTTTGTATAAGGTATATAAGAGTTAGAAAGTGGGGGAGAATTAAGCAAACTTTCTAGGAAAGACAACTCCATAAATAATATACAATGAATTTCCTGGGTTTCTTTCTGTCTTATTTTTTCATGCCAATTCTGAAACAGCGGTAAAGTCAAATAAAACATCCACACATGAGCTTATCTTTTATTTTTCTTCAGTCATGGTTAATTTAAAATACATTTTATTAGTACACTTATTAACTAATTTCATACACCCTGTTTAGTTCATACTTTTTTACCCACATATTTCCAGATTCAATCTCCCTTCCCTAAACACTCAAGTTTGCAACTTTGTTTTTATAGAAAAAACAAAAATCCCATCAACTCCAAGTTGTGCTTTTCTTATATTCTTGGATATGTGGACTTCCACTTGAGTGTCACTTACCAAGGGACTACACTCATCGGGAAAAATGACCTTTACTTCTACCAGGGACCATCAGTTGTCACAATCTCCTCTTCTTAGAGTAAGACTTAGTGCTCATCTCCCCTCTGCTTATTGGTATTTGGTTTGGTTTGAGACTTCACAGGTCTTTTGTGATGGTGTCACAACCACCATGTGTTTATATATATGCAACTTCCCAGCTGTGTCTACAAGAAATCATTTCCTTATAGTCATCCATTCTCTCTGGCCCTTACACTGTTTCTATTTCCTCTTCCTCAGTGATGTATGTGAAGGGGTGTGGTAGCCTCGGTGTGATATGAATGTCCAATCCAGGGTTGAGCATTCCACAGTGTCTTTCTCTCTCTCTCTCTCTCTCTCTCTCTCTCTCTCTCTCTATATATATATATATATATATATATATATATATATATATATATTTCTACGTTAGTCACTATCAACTGCAGATAGAAGTTCATCTGATAAGGACTATGAAAAGAACTAACCTATCATTATAATGGTCAGTCATTAACAGTCAATTTCATATTTCTTAGCACTGATATAATAATATATACAATATTCCATTGTGTATATAGAAAACATTTTTCTTATTCATAATTCATGATCCACATTTAAGCCTACACTCACCTGGAGAAAAGTCAGCACTTTCTGGCCTTGGTAAAATTGAATAGCTACATAAAAAAGAATGAAATTTGATGCTTATCTCTCAACCTGCACAAAAACCTAACTAATAATAGATCATGGACCTCAAAATAAGACAAGATACTCTGAATCAGATAGTTGAGACAGTAGAGAATATCCTTGAAATCACTGGCACAGAAAAAGTCTTTCTGAACATGACCATACCAATTTAGGCATTAAGACAAACAATTAATAAATGTTGCCTCATGAAGTAGAAAAGCTTTTGAACAGCAAAGAACACCATCCTGGAAGTGAAAATGTAGCTTACACAACAGGGAAAAACAAAATTTTTTAAGCTATACATGTGACAAAGCATTAGGACCTAGAATATACAAGAACTCAAAACATTATGCCTCAAGGAAAGAGGCAGCCCAATTTTAAAATAAGGTATTGAATTAAACAGAATTCTCAAAAAATAAAATACAAATGGATGAGAAACATTTTTAAAATGTTCATCATTGTCAGCCCTCAGGTAAATGTAAGTTAAAACTATTCTAAGACTTCTTACATTAGACTTAATGGCTAATATTTGAAAAAAAAACCGAATGATGACAAATGTTGGTGTCAATGTGGGAAAAGGGGGAAACATACTGTTAGTAAAAATTTAAAATGGTGCAACTACTACAGAAATCAGTCTGGAGGTTCATTAAAAAGACAAAACTAGATCTACCACAGGATTCAGCTATACTCTTTTGGACACACTTTCAAAGAACACTATTATATTCTGCTGTAGAGATACATGCTCAAGCATGTTCATTATTGCTTTACCCACAGGAGTCAGAGAAGGGGAACAGCCTAGACGTCCAACAGATTATCTTTTAAAATCTAAGGTGTTAAGAAAAGTAGATAGAGTAAGACAAAAATTTTAGACTATAGCCTCTCTACCTCAGACCAACAATTCTGTGCCAGACAAAAGTAAGATGAGAGGGTAGAATTCCACCTTCAGAAGGCTGAAAATGATACTCAAACCCACTATTTCAAAGAAATAACAGAGAAGATATGATAGGGAACTAAGAATTTCAGTGTCCGTGGAAACACAAGCCATGCAGCAAAGAATATTTTTGCAGAACACTAAACTTCTATTTTCACCTTCTTCCTTTTCCTTGTATCAGAGTAAGTTTAATGAAATGACAACACTCTCATTGAGGTAAAGCATTAACAAAATCAACTCTTCTGTGGTTTTAGTGTGAGACATATAAGGGACCCCTACCATTTCTTGAGAAAAAGTCATCAATGGAGGACTCAGGAAGTGTTGGAACTCCTTTATGCCAAGCAGTAACAAAATATTATCCAGCACCTGTGGGTTTCCATTAAGGCTTAGTGAAGGATATCTGGTCCCACATGGTAGTAATGAAGTGAGAGTTTCTACTCCCATTTTTATGGGTAGGGATGATTGAAAGCCTGCTAAAAAAAGAAGGTTGAGATAATTTTCAGAGCTTTATAATATAACTTTGAGAATGTTCAGATTTCCATAATAGCTTACTCATAAAAAAGAACAGTAAGATCTCAAATTTAATGAAAAATCAATTAATAGTGAGATAAGAAAGGTGTTATAAATATCTGGCAGTGATTAAATTAGTCATCATAAAAATGAGTCTGTGAACAAATACAAAAACATTTGAAAATGAAAATAATAGAAAGTCTCAGGAAACAGAGAGTTTAAATACTGATCATAATTTATAAAGAGGAGCTGGAACTAATGGTATAACTCAGTGGTCGAGTGCATGTCTAGTTAGCACAAGGATCCATCATATGCAGTGCCACACAAATATTTCATAAAGGATTGAAAACAATAAGATAACAAATTAAAATATGCCCCAAATAGGAGGAGATGAAATAATCAGTGAAATTGAAAGCAGAACAATATGAATTTTTCAAAATGAAGAAAAGTAAACATTGTGTTGAATGAACACCAAATTTTAGTGATTTGCAGACAAGACAAGTAAAAGAGATCACATTCATAATATGAGTCTAAAGAATGGACACAAACAGGGAAAATCAAAAGTAATCAAAGACTATTGCTAAAACCTTTTGAATCCTAGAAAAAAGCCATAAATCTTTAGATTAAACAATCAGAAGCAAACATGTAAATCTGCAGGAAAGCCCATTGACAAACTTATTAAGTAATAATAATATATATACACACATACATGTATATGTACATACTATATACAATTCCATCGTTTCCTACTTTCCTTTTAGTTCCCCCTGCCTCTAAATTCTCCAATGTAATTTATCTTAGTCTCTTTCAACTTCATACCCTCCTCTTTTCTTTAATTGTTGTTACATATGTATGTATTTATGTATGTGTATCTATATACATATATACATACATAGAAAAATAGAACCTGCTCAAAATGTATAACTTTATTTGTTTGTACATTGTTTCAATGCTGATCACTTGGTATAGGATTTGGAATTGGTGTGCTCTTCCCAGGGCAAGTTTTTTTTCCTGGGCTTTTAATATTCTTTACTTGCCTGTTTGCTTAGGATTGAGGCCTCCTAAGCTTTCCCTCTTCTATGTAAGCATATCTAGTGATACTGTCCTGTTTAGTGTTGCAATGAGCACAGGGCTGCGTTCCCGGCACCCATGTGCAGGCCTCTTGTTCCATCCTGCCCGGCTCCTGGCCACCAGACTAGCTTACATTCGAAATAACCACACAAAAAATATATTAATTTAATTTCTGCCTGGCCCATTAGTTTTAGCCTCTTATTGGCTAACTCTCATATCTTAAACTAACCTATTTCTGATAATATGCATCACCACTTAACTGTGACTTACAGGCATGATTCTAACCAGTGTCCACCTTGGGCAGGAGCAGCATGGCATCTGCCACACTTCCCTTCTTTTCAGAATTCTATTCTGTCTACTCTGCCCACATAAGGGCTGCCCTATCAAAAGTCCAAGGCAGACTTTTTATTCAACCAATGAAAGCAACAGAAATACAGAAGGACCTCCTACACCAGTTTAGGTTAAGCATGTCATGTTACTGAGACTTTATAGGTGTATCTTCTGATGTTTATTTTCCTGTTTATTTTGAGATTGTATTTTAATTACAACATTTCTCCCTTCCATTTCCTCTCTCCAGATCTTCCCATATACCTCTTCCTGATTGCCTTCAAATTCAAGGCCTATTTTGTCACCAATTATTATTATATGCATATGTATTTTTATACTAAATGCAATCTGTTGAGTCCATATAATATTATTTGTATATATGTTTAATGGGCTGACCATTTGACACTGGTATGCTATTTCCTGGGTAAAACTATTTATCAAAACCACTCTTAGCATTCCACAGTTGCCTATAATTCTTTGTGTGTGGTTGAGGCCTTCTTTTTTGGTCTTTGCCCTGACTTCTTTAGCATATCTATTGTTCTTACAATGCTATTGCATACATAAACTCAGCAGCTGCCACTGCATGAACATGAAAACTAGTTCAAGATTTAACGGCCAAAATTTTAGCATAAGTAGGAACAGGGCTCATGCTTTTCCATCCCTATTGGAGCAGCTGTTGGCTGAGATCAATGTGATGGTATCTATTTTCTTCAGGAATGTAGGCCTTGAGAGTTTACCCATGCTCCACTAGATGATTGCATACCCATGTATAAAAAGGCAGCACCTAATGGATTCAATGAATTTTTTAAAAGCAAAGGTACATGAAGTTGGAAGAAAAACATGATGGGATAGGATGAATGAAGAAGGGAAAGGAATATTAGGTAGGTTTGAACCAAACACATTAAACAAATACTTTAATATTAAACAAAATGGTTTATCAATTCCTTGAAAAGAATAGAAATATGTAAGCATGATGCTAAGAAAATATTTTGAAAAGTGCACAATATTCAGGAAAAATAAATAAATAAATGTACAGAGGTAAAGATTATGAATTAAAAGACTTAAACTAGTATCTTGGTTACTTTTCTGTTTCTGTGATAAGATGCTATCACCAAGGCAATTTAGAGAAGGAATGTCTTACTGAGGACTTAGAGTTTTAGAAACTGAGCCCATGACCATCATGATGGGAAGCATGGCATCAAGCAGCCACAGACAAAGTTAGGCAGTAGCTGGAAGCTTATATCTTGAATCACAAGCAAGAGGCAGAGGGAACTAACTGGGAAAGACATAGGTTTCTGAAACCTCAAAGCCCACTCAGTGACACACCTCCAGCAAGGCCTCATCTCCTAATTCTGAGTTCCACTAACTGGAACACAACTATGCAAATATATGGCATTTAGTGAAGATGTAAATTTTTACTAAATTATTCAATGAAATCACTGATATATATGAAAATTCCAGAAAAGATTTTGTAGATTAACAGAAAATAATTCTGAAATTTTCATGGGGAACTAAAGAATCAGATAAACTGTAACAATTTCAAAATTAAAGTGTCCTTAAGAGGAAACAATCATTTCAATATTTATATCATCATTGTGAAATAAATATGGAGGTGTCTAAAGGAAGAAATCTAGATGTCACAGAGATGCCTACTTATTCGTGCTTTTAGCACAATTGCTCACAATAGCCAAGTTAAGAAATCAGGCTAGATGGAGGTCCATGAATAAATGAAAAGATAAATGAACTGCAGGTTATAAACAAAATAGAGTTGTTTGTTTTGAGACAAGAGCTCTTCAAATCCAGGCAGTTCTCAAACTTCTCATTCAGCCGAGGATGAAGTGGAAGTACAAGTACTCTTACCTCACTCTTACAAGTAAATATGCCTGTTTCATGATGAATTTTTATCCAACAAAGAATATTCTGTTTTCTAACATAACCTACATTTTAATAATTATACATAACCTGGAAGTAAGAAGACTAATCTCAGGATCAACGTGGAATAAATGGAGGAGAAACAAAAGAGTAGTTGAGGGAGGGTGTGGAAGACAAATACTCTCTCGTATATACATACATATGTATATATACATATATAAATTTATGTATATGTATGTATGTATACATGTCTACATCTAACCTATCTATGGAAAGGGGGCCTTAATAATAGACAGAAATGTCAGAAACATTCACTTAGTAAAGCAGAACCTATTCTACAAATGGTTTTAGCAAAACAGGGTATCCACATACAGAAAAAGGAATGAAATGAAATCCATATCATTACCTCCCTACAAAAATAAATTAAACATGGCTCAGGGACCTGAATTTGAAGGCTGAAATGTTGAAAATGCTAAAGAAATCATAGGACTAATACTTGAAAATACAGGCCTATGCAAGAACTTTATGAAGAAGACTGTAACAGGAAAGAGTCTCATGAATTAACAAATGGGGTTATGTGAAACTAAAATATTTATGCACAGCAAATGAAACTGTCAACAGAGCAAACATACAGTCTATATAGAAAAGAGAAAACTCTTTGCCAGCTACTCTTTAGAAAGATGATTAATATCTAGAATTTATAAACATCTGTAAAAACTAAACACTAAAAATCCCTGCCAAATGAGAAATGGGATAATAAAATGAAGAGACATGTCTCAAACAATAATAGACAAAGATACCTTTTAAAGTGTTAAACATGCTTCATCACCAGGAAAAGCAAATCAAAATTACTCTGAATTTAAGTATCACTTCAGTAAAAAATAGCTACCTACATGCTTATGCCTATAATCTGGTGCTTACTACGTGGGGGCAGAAGAAATAGGAGTTCTAGAACAGCTTTAGCTACAAAGCATGTTAGGCCAGCTTGAGCTATGTGAATCTCTGTCTAAAAAATGAATAAGGAAGCAATAAAACAAAAGACAATATAGAACACTTACACACACACACAAAGAAGAAAAATAACATTAGCGACAAAACATCTAGTGTCAGGGAAATGGAACTCTTCCTTATTTGGTGCTGGTGAGAATCTAAACTCATAAAGCCATTATAGAAATCAATATTTTTTGTTCTTTACAAACTAAAATTAGAACTACTGTATGATCCAGCTATATCCTTTGTGGACAGATACACAAAGAACTCTGTCTAACCACAGCGATGCTCGCATATCTGTGTTAATTTCTGCTTTATTAACAAAGTGGATCCAGCCTAGATGTCAATCAACAGATGAATGCACAGTTAAGTGTGGATAATTAAATAGTGAATAGATAATTAAAATTATATGCATAGGTGGGTATAGGACATGAAACCAAATAGGGGACTACAAGAATAGAGAAGGATGCATTGAAGAAGGGAAGCAATAGAACATATATAACATGACAATAGAAAGGTTATATATTGCAGTTTCTATTGCTGGAAGACACACCATGATCAAGGCAATTCTTATGAAGGAAAACATTAATTTATTTCAGGCTGGCTTACAGTTTGAGAGGTTTTGTCCATTATTATCTAGATGAGAAATGTGGCAGCATGCAGGCAGACATGGTGCTGGAGAAGGAGCTAAGAGTTTTACATTTATAATCAGATTGGTAATACCCCAACTATCATCATAGATCCTTCACCCAGTAACTGATGGAATCAAATGTAGAGATTCACAATCAAGCACTAACTGAGTTCTGGGAAACACAATACTTTGCATGCTAATTGAAAAAAAATGAATTTACATTTGTCTCTTTGCCTATTTTATCTATTACAGCACTGTCTCCATCTATTCTTCTTACCCGTTAAATATTCAGAGGAGCTAGAAAATATTTTTCAAGTCTGATATTTTTAAAGTGTAATTTAATTGAATTTAAGACATGTATGTGTCTCAGGTAGTGTCAGCCACATGCTAAAATCAGAGGCAAGTAAACAACAAAAAATATTTCTATCAGTACTTAAGCCTTCACTGGTACTAAGTTGTCCATGGCCGTATCTTCTTACCTGATCTCTTAAGTCCTGGTTCTATATACCAGTCTTAGTTGAATTCTCCCATTCCTGGAGAACCCATCATAATCACTATTATACCTGTCTGGTTTTCTGACAGTCTCCCTTATTGAATTAGATACTGCAAACTGACAGGCAATGAGTGTTTTATCAGACATCCCAAGCCTGAGCAGCACTTGACAGAGGAGAAGTTTGGGGTGAATTTTTCAGATTTTCAACTACATCTGCCTCCTATATCCAATGTATCTTGACAATCAGAATCTTAAGCACTGAAAAGTCACTTTAGATCTAGGTGGGTGAAAACAAAACATTGTTGAATCCATCAAAGGGCTTAAACACTTGTGCTGTAGCCATGCTGACTAATTTTTAAGGTGCCTTGGATTTCAGCCTGCAATATGGTTAGGCAGCACTGGGAAGGGCTTCTGCTGTAGAGCCCTTCCTCCTAGGTGTTGATGATGATGAACTGGGACATTTTCTGCATTTGAGTTAGCATTTCTATTCCTTCATCCAAGGGCCACTTTACCACTCAGCACTTTATTTATTATTTAGTTATTTGATTTTTAGAACTATGCCCTCTGCCTTAAAAGCTTGAGGGATGATGTCCAATAACATGTATCATTAATTAAAGAAACTTAAAATGATGAGCAGACATCATGATTAACAAGAAAAACAAAACTGGCAAAAATAGCTGCTTCGTGTACTATGCTTTCTCCTCCCAAGGAATTAAAAATTATTCTCATAATTACTTCTCATATAGCCTATTTTTGAGCTTCTCATGTCTTCATAGTTTTTAACACACAGAAAAATGATAACACAACAATCCATGGCACCCCTATGGTGGTCATTAATGGGGTGCATAGCAATGATAATGAAATAAATACAAAACTTTTCATGGCGGCGGGTCCTTGGTGAGTGCCACAGTTTCAGATCCACTTGCTCAACTGAAGGTAAGACCAATTCTAGCCCCCAAGCGCTCTGCTCGATTAGGAGA
>JAQHUG010000094.1:3020807-3040114 GCA_028555095.1 Dicrostonyx torquatus | reverse complement strand
CATAGGGCAGGGTATCCTTCCCCATCTTAAGGAAGAAGGGGGAGGGCGGTGGGGTAGGGGGGGAGCGGGAAGGCCGGGAACAAGGGGAGTAAATGTAAATTTTTCTTGTAATAATAATAATATTAATAAAAAGAAATAAATACAACACATTTTTCCCATTAGATTCATGACTGGAATACAGTACTAATCCTTTGCAAATGATTTCCTTACTTCAAGGGAGCTACATTGATTAAGGTTGGGCCCTTTTACCAGGTTGAGGACAAGGAGATGTGCCTCCAATGGCCAATGCATACAAGATTAAAAAAACTTTTCATATTGTCCCAGACCGGTTCTTTGAAAAATTCTGCACTCTTTACATTTCTGTTGCTCGTGTGGATTCCATTCCCACTCTTCATGTACCATCTATGTCATCCGTAGTGTCCTTGCAATAGACTGTACCATTATGACATCTTTCTTCAGGGTCCTCCATTTGTTTACATATTAGGTTCTCCTGTTAGGTTGTAATTTTCTGACCGATGAAAACCTTTAAGGTCTTAGTCATGGCTAGCCCAATAGCTGGAAGGCTTATATTGTGTGTCCATAGATGTTATTAAAATGCAATAGTCCTAATAAAGAAATAAACAATTGCAAGATGTCACTAATGCTGTAATTCAGCAAAAAATCATCATACACTTTTCTTTGCCCATTGTCTCCCATCTACACTTCCCTCCATTCTTACTCTCCCTCTTGCCCATCTCTGTGTCTCTCCCTAATTTGTTTTCACTCTTCAGTAATTCTTAAAGGTAGATATTATGACCCACCTTCACAAGTGTGCTACTTATTTTCTCATTATTCTTACAAAATGCCTGACGTAAGGCACCTCAAGGAAGCAAGGATTTTGGCTCAATTTGAGGGTAGGGTCCATAATTATTGGGAAGTTATGTTGTCAATAGTGTGAGGAAGTGAATCATGTTGATCCAAAGTTTGGAAACCTGTAGAGATGAAATGCTGATATGCAGTTCACTTACTCTAATTTCTTCAGTCTAGGACTCCTGCCCATGGAATGGTGGAACCCATATTTATAATGTCATCTTTACCTTTCAATTACACAAATATAGACACTCCCTCACATGAATGCTCAAAAGGTTGCTTCCAAGGAGATTGTAGACCCTGTCAAATTTTCAATGAATACTAGCTAAGTTAATGTGAGAAGTATCAAAATAAAATGATCTGTCTGGCCTCAAGCCTTCTTTTTCACAGATACCCACAGAGATGAATTCCCAAGTTTCCCTTCCAAAATTCTTTGTGTATATCTCTTTTCCATTTAAAATTTTAAATGTTAATCTTCTTATAGGTCAAAGGGAAAAGGCATGGTAAATGATGAGGCTTTAAAAATACATATCACAAAATAGTACTTAAAATAACATCTTTTTCTGATCTTTGTGCAATTAGAGTAAATGTTCTCACCAATCAGTTCTTAATATTGTTTACTTTTAAATTAAATATACAGGATTCAGAAAAAAGAAATGTATTTGTAAGAAATAAGAATATATATTGGACAATAGGGTGATAATTATTGTTGTCTAGAATAATGCTCAACTTGACAGCACACATACTAAAACGGGAACTGTAATTAGGTAGGACTAGTGGTTCTCTCTTTGGCAACTTCTCTATAATTTTCCAATCCTATGAGAGTCAGTCCTCAGAGAGGAGGCTTCTAGGACATTTCCAACTATATTCCTTCAAGTCCTGTGTCTACGCATGTGATGTCCTAGCAATAGGCTCTTTCTTTGAAGTTCCATAGGGCAAAAAGTTCAATGTCAACAGGTCATATTGTTATGAGAGTTTCTTGCTGATCAACAGTCAGAGAGATGTTTTCATGCCTGGCACTGGGGTTTTTGTTTGATAGTCTGTGGATCAAAAGGGAACACACCCCCTCTCTCTGTATATATGAATATGTGTATATTAATGTGCATGTATATGTGTAAATACATGTATATTTATAAGTACAAATGTATATATTTTGCTTATTTTAAAGTAAGCTACACTTATCCATGCTTAATGAGTTGTATAGATGTTGTCTTCAGCAATGGGCCCTTGCTGTTAGCTTATGGAGAACAACCTACATTCTTGGCAAGAGCCTGAGTTGCTTGTGGATTCCCATGGGACCACTTTGATCAACAATTAATTATTAATTAGATGTAACCCAATTGTTTTAGTTAGGGTTTCTATTGCTGCTATGAAACACCATGACCAAAAAGAAAGTTGGGGAGGATAGGGTTCATCTGACTTATACTTCAGCATTGTTGTTCATCACTGAAGGAATTCAGGACAAGAACTCAAGAAGGGCAGGATTCCAGAGGTAGCATCTGATGCAGAGGCCATGGAGGGGAGCTTCTTACTGTCTTGCTTCCAATTATTTGTTCAACATGCCTTCTTATAGAACCCAGGATCTGCATGCCTGGGCCCTTCACCATTGATCAATATAGGAGAAAATGCTTTAAAGTTGGATCTTAAGGAAGTATTTCCTCAGCCAAGGTTGCTTCCTCTTATGACTCTAGCTTGTGTCACGTTGACACACAGTACCACCCTCTATACCAATCCCGGCACTGGAAGCTTCATTCAGTGACAAGAGATGGCCATTTGGGGTTTAGTTTTCCTTGTTATTGAAGATTACTTTCAGATCTCCTTCATATATATATATATATATATATATATATATACATCTTAAGAAGCTTCTACTATATTAGGTTTTCATACTGCCCCTCAAATGGCCCTTAGTTTTAACTGTCTTTCCCCATATTTCCTCCCTCTTCCAACTCTCTCTATCCCCTCCCCACTTGATCCTCATGTTTCACCCCCACCCATCCATCCACAACTATCTATTCCATTTCCATTTCTTGATGAGATCTATTCCAGACCCACCCAAGTCTTTTACCCTATGCCTAAGCTCTGTGGTTCTATGGATTGTAGCTTGGCTAACATTGACCTAAGAGCTAACATCTATGCATAAGTGAATGCATGTCATATTTCTCTTTGTGGGTCTGGGATATATCATTCAAGATGATTTTTTCTAGTTTCATCTGTTGACTCACCTGCGGATTTCATGATTTAATTTTGTTTTAATGCTGAGTAATATGCCATTGTGTAAATGTATCCTATTTCTTAAACCATTCTTCTGTGGAGGAACATCTAAATGGTCTCCATTTCTGGCTATTATGAATAGAGCATCAAAGAACATGGTCAGTCAAGTGGTAGAATAGTGTCTTTTGCATTTATGCACAACATTGGAGTGGCAGTTCTAAAGAAAATGCCCCCCCCAAATTAGCCTCATTAGGTGGTGTGGTATTGGGGGAGGCAGTGGATCACTGTGGAGGCAGGCTTTGAGGTCTCATATATGACCAATCTACTCCCAGTGTCACAGACCACTTCCTGTTGCCTTATGATTAAGATGTAGCCTGCACCATGTCTGCCTACATGCCACCATGCTCCCTGCCATGTTCATAATGGACTGAACCTCTAAACCGTAAGCCACCACCTCAATTAAATGTTTCCCTTTATAAGTGCTTAGTCATGGTGTCTTTTTACAGCAATTAAAACTCTAAGCTATTTCATGAGGTGGATTTATTAACAGCTTCCAGAAGAACCAACACTGCCTTTTATTGTAACTGTAAAGGTTTGTACTTCCACCAGTAAGGGTCCCTTGTCCACATCCAAAACACCATGAGCTCTCATTTGTTTTATTGATCTTAGGCATTTGGATAGGTCTAAGGTGAAATCTCAAAGTATTTTTGTTTTGCAGCTCCCTGATGGCTGAACATTTTGAACATTTCTTTGTGTTTCTCCCTCATTTGGCTTTCCTCTTTTGAGAATTCTCTGTGTAGATCTGTATCCCCTTTGTTAACTGGATTATTTGTTTTCTCAATATCTAGTGTTTTGTGTTATTTATTTATTTTAGATATTAGCATATATACTTGTCAAAAATCTTTTCCCATTGTGTAGGCTGCCACTTTGGCCATATGAAAGTATCTTTTGCCATGCAGAAGCTTTTCAATTTCATGAGGTTCCGTTTATTAATTATCTTAGTGCCTGTGCTAATAAGCTTATGTTTAGAAAGCCTTTCTTATACCAATGAATCATTCCTCGCATTCTCTTTAGTATGGCTGGTTTTATATTGACGTCTTTGACCCATTATGAGTTGAATTTTATGCAGGGTGATTAGTACAGATCTATTTGCCATAGTCCACTTGACCAGCACTATTTGTTGAAGATGCTGTCCTGTTTACAGTGTAGATTTTTGGTTTCTTTCTCAAAAATCAGGTATCCATAGGCATGTGATTCATGTCTGAGACTTCAGTTTGATTCTGGTGATCAACTATTCCATTTTTTTGTGCTAAAACCAAAGAGTTTGTATTACTACAGCTCTGTAATATATCTTAAAAAATGGGGATGCTGTTACCTTAAAAGTTTTTTTAAGATCTTTTATTTTATTATTGTTATTTTATTACTTAGAAAAATACCAATCCAAATTCCCACTATCTCCCCTCCTCCCGCTGCCTCCATACACTCTCCCAGCCAGCCCACTCCACTCCTAAGAAAAGGCAAGGCACCCTGCCATGTGGCAAGTCCAAGGCCCTTCTTACTACATCTAGAGTGTGCAAGGTATACATCCAAAGAGAATAGGATCCCATAAAACCAGTTCATGCAGTACAGGCAAATCCCAATGCCACTGTCAGTGGCCCCTCAGTCTGCCCCAACTGTCAACCACATTCAGAGGGACTAGTTTGATCCCATGCTTGTTCACTCCCAGTCCAGTTGGAGTTGGTGAGCTCCCATTATCTCAGACAAATTGTTTCAGTGGGTGAACTCCTCATGGTCTTGACTTCCTTACTCATACTCTCACTCCTTCCTCTCTTCAACTAGACCTTGGGAGCTCAGTCCAGTGCTCTGATGTGGGTCTCTGCTTATTTCCATCTGTTGTTGGATGAAGGTTCCATGGTGATATTTAAGATAATCATCAGTCTAACTACAGGGCAAGGCCAGCTCAGGCACCCTCTCCTCTATTGCTTAGGGTCTTGGCTGGGGTCATCCTTGTGGATTTCTGGGAATTTTTCTAGAGCCAAGTTTCTTGCTAACCCCATAATGGCCCCCTCAATCATGGTATCTCTTTTCTTTCTCTCATATCTGTCCTTCCTCCATCTTGACTATCCCATTCTTTCAAGATGTCCTCATCCTTCCCCTTCACCCCTTTCTTCTTCGCCCCTGCCTGCAAGCTCCCAAATTTGTCAGGCAAATCTTGTCTGTTTCAAATTCCCAGGTGGGTCTATATATGTTTTCCTTTGGGTCCAACTTATTACTTAGCTTCTCTAAGATCACGGACTATAGGCTCAATTTCCGTTGTTTATGGCTACTATCCACTTATGAGTGAGAACATCCCACATTCATTTTTCGTGTCTGGGTTACCACACTCAGGATAATAGTGTTTTCTAATTCCACCCATTTGCATGCAAAATTCAAGATGTCATTTTTTAAACTACTGTGTAGTACTTTAATCTGTTAAAGTGCCACACTTACTTTATCTACTCTTCAGTTGAGGGGCACCTAGTTTGTTTCCAGGTACTGGCTATTACAAATAATGCTGCTATGAATATAGTTGAACAAATGCTTTTGTAGTATGATTGAGCATATTTGGGTATGTTCTCAAGAGTGGTATTGCTAGATCCTGAGGTATGTTAACTCCCAATTTTCTGAGAAACCACCATAGTGATTTCCAAAGTTGTTGTGCATTCCCACCAGCAATGGATGAGTGTTCCCTTTACTCTACATCCTCTCCAGCATAAGCTATCATTGGTGGTTTTTATCTTAACCATTCTGAAAGGTGTAAGACGGTATTTCAGAGTTGTTTTGATTTGCATTTTCCTGATAGCTAAGGAAGTTGAACATGTCCTTAAGTATCTTTTGGCCATTTGAAACTCTTCCATTGAGAATTCTCTGTGTAGGTCAGTACATCATTTTTAATTGGGTTATATAGAATTTTAATGTCTAATTTGAGTCTTTATATATTTTGGAGATCAGTCCTTTGATGTGGGGTTGGTGAAGATCTTTTCCCATTCAGTTGGCTGTCTTTTGTCTTATTAACTGTGTCCTTTGCTCTACAGAAGCTTCTTAGTTTTCAGGAGATCCCATTTATTTATTGTTGCTCTTATTGTCTGTGCTACTGTGGTTCACAGGTTATATATTCAAGAAATGGTCTCCTGTGCCCATGCATTGAAGGCTACTTCCCACTTTCTCCTCTATCAGGTTCATTGTGGTCAGATTTATATTGAGTTCTTTAATCCATTTGGACTTGAGTTTTGTGCATGGCAATAGATATGGATCTATATTCATTCTTATACAGGTTGATTTCTAGTTATGCCAGCACCATTTGTTGAAGATGCTTTCTTTTTTCCATTGTATAATTTTAGCTTCTTTGTAAATAATCAGGTGTTCATAGGTGTGTAGATTAATATCCAAGTCTT
The DNA here is from genome assembly GCA_028555095.1 of Dicrostonyx torquatus. NCBI lineage: Eukaryota > Metazoa > Chordata > Mammalia > Rodentia > Cricetidae > Dicrostonyx > Dicrostonyx torquatus. The sequence continues at coordinate 3,033,617 of JAQHUG010000094.1, read as the reverse complement.
CAATTAGATTTCATTGGTCAAAGTCTCTGTTATTTTTGCCAATACCAAGCTGTTTTGTTTAATGTAGCTCTGTAATAGAGCTTAATGTAAGGGATGACAATACCTCTGAAAGTTTATGTATTGTATAGGTTTGTTTTGAGTATCCTGCGTTTTTTTGTTTTTCCATATGAAGTTGATTATTATTCTTTCAAGGTCTGTGAAGAATTGTGATGGGATTTTGATGGGCATTGCATTGAATCTATAGATTGCTTTAGGTAAGATTTCCATTTTTACTATGTTATTTCTACCTACACAGGAGGGTTCCTGTAGAAATCCCCGAACAACCCAAGCTATTGGTAAAACAGTAGGTTCACAAAATGACAAGAATCCTTTGCTGAAGACACCTACACAACTCATTGATCATAGAGAGGACAAGTTTGTAACAACATAGAAACTTTGTCAGTAAATTTCAGTGTCTTTGGTACGGGAAAATACTCTGCAGGCTACCAAAAGAGAAATATAACCATCAACCCAGACAAAAAAAAATCTTTAATATTCCACTTGTCCTGCATGGAAAATATGCAAGAGCAATGGTGGCATAAACTGTATGAGAGTAACTAAACAATGTCTGATTTGGCTGAAGGCCTACTCCACGAAAAGCAATAAAAAGATTATATCAAACTCTCTGTGATTCAAATTGTCAGAATTGTATAAAGAAAGCAAGTTTAAAATAAATTAATATAGGTTTCCATGTTAGTAAATAAAAATAGTTGCAAATATATATTTTACAAGGATGTATATAAATATTACCCATTGATAATAATTATTATTTCATTATGTATCTCTGAGGAAGATTTAAAATGAACTCTCCTTTGTGATTGGATAGACTTATTGTATTACTAGTAGTTTTGCTTGTAAATTTCAAAATTACATAAAGAATCTTGTCTATTTTAAATAGCAGTTCCTCCTTATTCTAAGAAAATATTCATTATCTGTTTTATTTTTATTGATATTGTCTGATAGTAATAGTATTGAATACTTACATTTTTTTCTCCATTCTAGTATTTTTCTAATATATAATTCTGAATAGCATTATTTATCTATTTATGTATCAAAATAAATAAATTCTACGCTTTACTTGAAAACATTTTCTAACTTGATATATAGGACCTACCAATGTTAAACCAAGACAAAATAAACAATAATAAAAAACCCATTACCTCTAGCGAACAGAAGAGGTACCTTAAAAATCTCCTAACTAAAGAATAACAATAAAACCCAGGGTCAGATGATTCAGTGTAGCATACAGTTCATCAGGCTCATTAAATTATTCCCCAAATCAGAAACTGAAGGAATGTTTTCTAATTCTTTTTATGAACCAACTATTGCCTTGATACTAAAACCATACAAAGACCCAATAAAGTAGAACGGTATAGACCAATATCCCTTATAAACATGAATTCACATCTTCTTAATAAAATACTTGATAACTGAATAAAGAACACATCAAAATGATTATATACTATGATTAAGTTAGCTTCATTTAAGACACGCAGAAATAGTTAAACATATGTCAATCTGTAAACATGACAATTCATATAAACAGACTAAAAGACAAAAAACATAGGACCATCTTATTATTATTAGATCAAGAAAAGGCCTTTAGCAAAATCCAGTAGCCCTTCATGATAAAGTCCTTGGATATACTTTAATGCCATTAAGGGAATTTATAATAAGTCCATAGTAAACATCTTCCTAAAGGGAGAGAAACTCAAAGTAGGTCAACTAAAATCAGAATCAAGAAAACAATGTCTATTCTTGCAATCTCTGATAAACATAGTACTTGAAATCTTAGTTGAGGCAATGACAAAACTTAAGAAATCAATGAGGTATAAATAGAAAAGGAAAAAAGTCATAGTACCCTTATTTGTAGATGATACACAAAGGTGCCTGAGAAACTGCTACAACTGATAAAAAAATAGCGGAAAAGTACCAGGAGACAAAATTAGCACACAAAATTGGCATACATATTACATATAAATGTCAAGCACACTGAGAAAAAAATCAGGGAAACATTCTTTTAAAAAAGCCTCCAAATATTGTGATAATTCTAATCAAGCAAGTGAAAGGTTTGTTAAGACATAGAAGAAATTAAATAAGACACCAGAAGATGGAAAGATCTCCCACGTTAATAGAATAGGAGAATTAATATTCTGAAATGACCATCCTACCAAAAGCAATCTATAGATTTGTTGGGGGACAATACTGTATTCTGTCAATCATGTTTTAAATAAATGCTGATTGGCCAGGTAGGAAGTATAGCTAGGAAAACCTGACAGGAAGTAGATGTGAGAACAGGAGAATTCTGGTAAGCAGGAAGCTCCCTTGGCATTCCTGTGCAGTCCATCTAAGAAGCAGGATGTAAGCTGCCCCACTGAGAAAAGGTACCGGCCATGTGGCTAACATAGATAAGACCAATGGTTTAATATAAGAGCTATTAAGAAGACTGAGCTAATGGGCCAATCAGTTTATAACCTATCTTAGACTCTCTGTGTGATTTTCTTTGGGGCTTGCTGGCTGTGGGGTACTGGGTGGGAGAGAAACCCCAACAAGCAGGCCCTCATGTTACATAGATTCATGAATTCCAATAGAACTCCTCAAAGAAATTGAAAACATATAATTCAAATTCACATGGAAACACAAAATCCTCAAGTTTTCTAAAAGAGTACTTAATAATGAAAGAAATATTGAAGGTATCACCATCCTCGACTTTGTGTTGCATTCCCAAGCTATAGTAATAAAACCAACATGATACTGGTATAAAAACAAATGGGTTGATCAATTTCATAAAATTGAAGACCAGGACATAATTTTCCACTCAAATAGACACCCAGATTTTTTAAAAAAGGAACACAAAATACACAAAATAGAAAAAAAGACTGCATCTTCATCAAATGATGCTGATCAAATCAGGTAACTTTGTGTAGAATAATGAAAATAGGTCCATATCTATCATCCTGCACAAAACTCAACTCCAAATGAATCAAGATCCACCCTGAATCTGATAGAAGAAAAAGAAGGGAATCAGTGGAATTCACTAGCACAGTAAAGGACTTTATGAATAGAACACCAATAACACACACAATAAGACCAATAAGAAAATGATGGAACAGCATAAAGCTAGAACTTCTCTACAGCAAAGGCGACCACCAGGCTACAGAGTGGGAAAAAATTGTTATCAATTATAAATCTGGAAGAGGGTTAGTATCTATAAATAAAGAACTAACAACAGAAAAAAATGAAAAATAAACCTTCACATCAAGAGAACAAATAATTCATTTAAAAACAAATTTGGATGCACAAGTGGAATGTTCACAAAAGATGAAACACAATGCTTGGGAAACATTGAAGGAAATGTTCAATATCCTTTGTCATCAGGAAAATGCAAATTAAAAATATTAAAAAGCTTTTGAAATTTCATCTTACCCAAGTCAGAATGGCTAAGATTAGCCAAACAAATGACAGCCCAAGCTAGAGAGGGTACAAGTAAAAGAGGACACTTATCCATTGCTGTTGGGAGTAAACACTGGTATATCCAGTATAAAAATTAATGTGGATATTCTTCAAATACCTGAAAATGAATGTATCACAAGATTCAACTATGTTAATCTTGGGTATTTACCCAAAGGACTCTACATCTGCCTTCAGAGATACTTGCTCATCTATGTTCATTGCTGCTCTATTCATAATAGCTAGACATTGGAAGCAATCAAATGTTCATCAACTGTTGAATAAATAATAAAAATGTGGCCTTTTGCATAATGTAATATTCAGCTTTTCGAATGAGAAAATTAAGAAATTTGCATGTAAATGGATTGTACCAGAACAAAATCATCCTGAGTGAAGTACCAGGCACAAAAAGACAAATATCACACTTTGCATGTTTTCTTTTATATATAGATGTTAGCTTTTAAGCTTTAGATATTTATGTTTCAATCTAAACACCCATAGAGTTTAAGTAGCTAGTAAAGGACATCTCCTAAGGAATGGAAAATATAGTGTTATAAAAATATAAAAGAGAAAGTATTATAGGAGAATTCAATAGGGGATGGATACAGGAGAGCAGGGAAAAGGAAGAAATAGGAAGGACAACTAACAGCAATGCATTTTTAAAATTCATATGGAAACCTATTACCATAGAAACTTTCTAAAGTATATACAAATATGGTAGTAATTTAAATGGTGTTATCATACAATGGTGAGAGACAATGATAAAATAGATATCTTATGTTACTAAGTAAAATCTACAATATCAGAAATATGTTATATAATAGTGAGTTGTTGGGCATGGAGGTCCAATATACCACCTTCTCAAACAACACAGACTACTGCCAAGGCCATTGGTTACTTTCAATAACCTGGGGCTAAGGCCCTATTGCTAAAGAAACAACTTACTTATGCGGTTGAACATGGAGAAATCAAGATGATGTCTAACCAGAAGTTTTATTCCTGTTGACTAATTTTCCTAGTTCTGGAAGGTACTTTGTGTTCTACCAGGGGAGAAAATGTGTCATTATTATCTCTTAGTCACAAACCCTGTAACCTATAACAATGGTCCATTTGCAAAAGATACTGGTACAATAATGGCACAGATGTAATGGGACTAATCATATTACTAAGGGTTCTCTAGATTAACAGAATTTTTAGAATGAATCTATATATATACATATATATATATTTGAATATTTATGTTAAATATATATTCAATTTATGGGGTTTGAAAGCGTTTATGTTGAATATATTTATGTTGAACATATATGTTCAACATAAACATGTTCAAATATATATCATGTTTATATGAATATATGTATTCACCATAAGTATATTCAAAATAAGCGAGTGCCAGCTGAGGGAACAGGCCCAAGTCAGGAACATCTGTAGGAACAGGCCTAAGCCAGCAACCTCTCCTGGAGCAGGCCCAAGGAAGTGACCTCCACATAAGCAGGCCTGAGCCAGTGCCTTCCACTGGAGCAGGCCCAAGCCAGAGACATCTGTGGGACTGGGCCCAGGACAGTGATCTCCATTGGAGTAGGCCCAAACCAGGGACATCTGCAGGAAGGGGTCTGAGCCAGTGACCTCTGTCAGAGTAGGCCTGAGCCAGCGATCTCCACAAGAGCAGGTACAAGGGAGTTACCTCCAAGGAAGGCAATGACCTAAAAACTAACTTTAGGAGAATGTTTGAGGCCCTTAAGGAGGAAATGAAAAAAAAATCCCTCAAAGAAATGGAGGAAAAGACAAAAAATTGGAAGAATTCAACAAATTCCTTAAAGACAGCCAAGAAAAAGCAATCAAACAGATGAAAAAATTGATTAGAGATTGAAAGCTGAAATACAACAATAAAGAAAACACAAACCGAAGGAATTACAGAAATGGAAATTATGAGAAAATGATCAGAAACCACAAATGTAAGCATAAACAGCAAAATATAAGACATAGAAGAGAGAATCTCAAGTGCTGAAGATACAATATGTTGATAGAGGTTTCTGTCCCAACAGATCCCAAATCTGTAAAAAACACATAGAGGCCTATGTTAATTATAAACTGATTGGCTTATTAGTTCAGGCTTCTTATAAACTCTTAAAACTTATATTAGCCCATAATTCTTGTCTGTGTTAGCCAAGTGGCTTGGTACCATTTTCAACGAGTCAGTCACATCTTGTTTCCTCTGTGTCTGGATGATGACTGCAGACTGACCTTTCCTCTTCCCAGTATTCTCCTGCTCTCATCATCCTGCCTCTACTTCCTGCCTGGCTACTGGTCAGTCAGCATTTTATTAAACAAGTGCAAGAAACATATTTACAAGGTAAATCCATTATCCCAAAGCACTTCTACCTTTTTATGTTTCAAAACAAGAACTATGAATTGAATTTCCTTTGTTTAGCTTTCTTCCTCACCATTATCCCAACAGCAGACTATAAGAGATGGATGAGAGAATTTCAAGTGCTGAAGATACAATAGAGGAAATAGACTCATAGGTCAATGAAAACATTAAATCTAACAAAAAGCTTAACATAAAAATATCAAGGAAATATGGGACTCCATGAAAAGAACAAACCTAAGAATAATAAGGATAGAAGAAGTCCAACCAACAAGTTCTTTGCAATTGAGACCTTCTTGGGAAGGGAATATCAGTTTTCTCCTATATAGTGTCACTTGGAATATCAGTCACTCTCCAGGGTAAGTCCAATGTTTATGAATAGTTAGCCAACTTACAATGGACTCCATATTGGGGGGGGGCTGTCATTTTGGTCGATTTTTGATATTTTTGTCTTATTAATTTATTAATTTTTTAGTTAGTTCCTCATTTTTATGTGATCACCATTATGCTTTGATTACTAAAACTCTATTGTATAACTTAAAATCAATGATGGTAATATATTTATCAGTTCTTTGACTGTTCATAAATACTTGGGTCACCCTAGGCTTTTGTGTTCCCATATGAATTTTAAGATTGTTTCTACAGTTTCTGTGAATAATTTTGTTTGAATTTTATGGGGATTCCATTGTATCCATAGATTGCTTTTGAAAGGATGGCCATTTTTCATAATATTAATCTTCCTATTCCATGAGCATGGGTGATTTTTCAATTCTGATGTCTTCTTCAATTTATTTTTTCAGTAACTTTAAAATTTTTGTTATATAAGTATTTTAGTTTCTTATTAGGAGTTATTAGACTACTTTGAATTGGCTTATTTTCCTGATTTCATCCTTGGTTTATTTGTCATTTGTACATAGGAAGGCTAATTATTTTTTGTCTGTTAATTTTATATCCCATTACTTTGCCTAAGGTGTTCACCAGTTACAATTTTGTGGTGGAGGCTCTAGGGTCTTTTTTGTGTACAACCATATTATCTGCAAAAAGGAATGATATAACTTCTTTTTTTATTCATATTCCCTATATTTTTTCATGTGCCTATTCTTCTAGCCAAGGCATTAGGTAATGTCCTAAGACATCAAGTACTATATATAACAGAATGGGGAAAATAGACATTCTTATCTAGCTCTTAATTTTAGTGGAAAGGCTTTGAGTTTTTCTTTTTTAATTTTTAAAAACAATCTTATTTTACATACCAACCCAATTCCTGTTCCCTCCCATCATCCCACTCTCCCCACCTTCTCTCCACCCTGCATTGCATAGAATGATATTGGTATTATTGTATATTGCTTTTATTGTGTTGATATATATATATCCCCTGTATCCCTAGATTTTCTAGAACTTTTATAATAAAGAGATGTTTGATGCTGTGAAAGGTCTTTTCTGCATCCAATGAGATGATCATGTGATTTATATCCTAGAGTGTCCTTAAGTTGTTGATTAACTTTATTGTGATGTAGGATGTCCTTCTGCATGCTGTAACTATGTGTTTATCTTATTAGTTGATGAATAAAGTTACTTCAGACAATGACCAGGCAGAATATACTTAGGTGGAAAATCAAAACAAAGATAGGGAGAGAGAAGGCTGTAAACAGAGACTGCTCATTCCTTCCCAGCTGCCGAGGCTCAAATAATCACCCAGAAACTATATTAATTACAACACTGTTTAGCCTACTAACTCAGGCTTCTTATTAAGTAACTCTTTCATCTTAAATAGACCAATTTCTATTATTTTGCATTTTACCATAGGGCTCATGGCTTGTTACCTCTTGCTTCTTGGGTGGGTACATGGCATCTCTCTGACTCCATCTTCTATCTCCCGACATTCAGTTTAGTTTTCCCACCTAGCTCTGTCCTGCCCTGCCAGAGGCTAAAGCATCTTCTTTACTAACCAATGGTAATAAAACATATATACAGCATACAGAGGAGAATCCCACATCAGACGGCAGAGTTGAGTTGGAGAAACACCATATTGCTGCTGTGGAAGCAAGATGTGATGTAACAATCCTCAAGCCCACAAGGCTTGTGGTAAAACAAACTAATAGAAGTATGTTAATTTATAAGAGAGATAGCTAGCTAGCAAGAAGCCTAAGACATTGGCCAAACAATTGCAACTGATATTAAGCCTTAGAATGGTTATTTCATAAATGGCTGTGGAAACCCAGATTGCAGAGAGAAACCAGTCCAGTAAGACCAGCGGGATGGAGAAAAATATCCATCTACACCAATGAAGCACTCATATCTGTAGGATGAAGTCGACTTGATAGCAGTCACTATCAGGATCCTTCCTTTGCTGCCTTCAAGAAACACCCATCATTATCAACAATGGTTACTATCTGTGATAGTTAGAAGTTTTTGCTGTTATCAAATTGAAATAACTTGATAGGGATTGTCAATTTAGAAAATACTTCATGAAATTGGCCAGCAACCAATTGTTCTTGATGACTGATGTAAGAACAACCAGTCTTCTGTGAGTGAAGCCACCACTCACAATTAGTTGTAAGTTGTACTATTAAAAAGATGTTAGTAAAAACATGTTGAACAACCCAGAAAGCAGCATTCCTACATGACCTGTTCTTGAGTTTCTATTTCCTTTAAGGAGAAGCGTTTTTCATGATGGGTAAATCACATAAAGATTTTTACTTCAAGTTGCTTTTTGTCTTGGTATTTATCATAGCAACAGAAAGCAAACAACGAAATTGATATTAAGATAATGAGGTAATATTGTGACAGACTTGACATGTTGTTGTAGGGAGAACAGGGAAGCATTTGGGTTGTAAAGGTCATTGATATCTTGGAGCTTAGTGAGTGGTTTTAAGATCTTGGAAAATAGGAATGACATTCACAATGAAAATGGAGACCTGACTTGTGAAATCTCAGAGGGAAATTTGACAGTGACTTAAAGATTCTAACAGTGTTGTTCACACATTTTGAGTTGTCAATGTATGACTTCTAGTCAGCTAGATATGAAAAAAAAACTGTGATTAATGAGAGATCAGCACCACTGAGGTGAAATTTTGTTTTACTGTAAAATTAATGCTGGTTAGCTGCAGCTGAAAAATTGCCTATTATTAACATGAGATCAGCCTTAATGGACAAAATCTTCTGGGAATTATTTCCTCAGGCTCAGCACACAGAATCTTTTATTCAGAAAAGAAAGAAGCTGTATCTCAAAATGTTGGCTGATCCTGATAACTGGATAAGAGTCTTCTATGTGCTACCATTTTGCTATCATGACAGATTCAGAGATGAAGAAGTCATGGAGAGCAACTGGCTTTGCTATGAGAGATCAACACAAATCATTGGTGATGGGATGGCTTATCCTCAGTTGCAAATGATACCTCAGTATTAAAAGGGTAATGAGGAGAAGCAGAGGGTTGGTGCCACATAGCAAGATTGGACTCCTTGAAGAGTCCATGATGCCATTTGGGAAGGTGTAGTCTCAATTGTAGTGAAGCCCCAAGATTTGAACTGACCATAGAGTAAATCTGAGGTTTACCACCATAAGACAGGGTCACAGTCCCTGAAGAGAACCCAGGTATGGCTATTAGTGAAACTGTAGTTTGAGTGGTAATGCCATTATAGAGAGGTCAGGAATATTGAATGTTCGCCAAGACAATGCTAGCATTTGGAACTGGTATAAGCTGAGGAAACAAGAATTGTGTGCTATAGATAGAAAATGAAAATCATAAGAAATGGAGCTGCCCAAGCCCCATAGAGACCAGAGTAATGTAAGTGGGTCTCTGATATCAGGAACTGAGCTATTTACATGTTTGGAATTTGCTTGAATCTGATTGTATTAGTGTACTTGATCTTACCTTGTAAAATAAGAAATATGTAGCTTATTTTAAATTTTAAAGGATCCCACAGTTAGGATACTGGATTTTTAGAGCTTAAAGAGACTGAATTTTTACAGACTTTAAGATTTCATTGTTGTTTTTTCAATGGATAAAATTATTTTCTTTCTTTTTAAAATTCATTTGACATACCAACCACAGTTCCCCCTTCCTTACTCCTGCTCCCCCAAACACATCCTGGCACCCCAATCCACTCCTCAGAGAGGGTAAGGCCTCCCATGGGAAGTCAAATAAGTGGATCAACTCAATCCCCACTGCATCAAGGCTAAACAAGGTATCCCACCATGGAGAATAGACTTCAAAATGCCATTTCATGCACCAGGGATAAATTCTGGTCCCATTGCCAGGGTTTCCATGAATAGATCAAGCTACACAACTGCCATTCACATTCAGAGGTTATAGATCAGACCCATGCAGGCTCACCAACTTCAGTCCAGGGTAAATGAGTTTCCACTAGCTTGGGTCAGCTGTCTCCATGGGCTTCCCCATCATGATGTTGCTCCCCACTTGCTCATAAAATCCCTCCTCCCTCTCTTCAACTGAACAAACACAAAGGAGCTCAGCCCAGTGTTTGGCTGTGGATTTCTGCATCTGCTTCCATCAGTTACTGAATGTAGAATGTAGAATCAATTAGGGTAGTTACTAATCTGATTGCAGGAGAAGACTGATTCAGGCACCCTCTGTGCTATTGATAGGACTTTTAGCTAGCTGGGGTCAACCTTGTGGGTTCCTGGAAATTTCCCTAGCATGTGGTGTTTCCCTAACCTCATAATGGCTCCCTCTATCATTGTTCTCCCTCTCTGTCGCTCACCCAACTCAGCCATTCTGTTCAATAATGTTCTCATCCTCCATTCCCTCCCTTTCACTCCTCCTCATATTATACCTAGGAGATCATATTTATTTCCCCTTCCAACAGTAATCCATACATGCCCCTCTTTAGGTCCTCCTTGTTACCTACCTTCTCTGAGGATGTGTATTGTAGCCTGGTTAGCCTTTGCCTTACGTGAAATATCCACTTATGAGTGAGGACATGCCATGTATGTCTTTCTGTTGTCTTTCTGAGTTGGGGTTACCTCACTCAGGATGAATTTTTTCTTGTTCCATCCATTTGCCTGCAAATTTCATGATGTCATTACTGCCCCCATGGAGTAATAATCCATTGCATAAATTTACTATATTTTCTTTATTTATTATTTGGTTGAGGACATCTAGGTTGTATCCCGGTTATGGCTATTACAAATAGTGCTACTATGAACATAGTTGAGCAAATGTTCTTGTAGTATGAATGTGTATCCTTTGAGTATATGCCCAAGAGTGTTATTTCTGAGTCTTGAGGTAGGTTGATTCCCAGTTTTCTGAACTGCCATACTGATTTACAAAGTAGTTGTACAAGTTTGCACTCCCGCCAGTAGTGGAAGAGTGTTCCCTTTACCATGCATTCTCTCTAGCATAACCTGTCATCAGTGATTTTTATCTTAACCTTTCTTAGAGGCTTAACTTGGTATCACAGAGTTGTTTTGATTTGCATTTTCCTGATGACTAAGAATGTTGAGTAATTTATTAAAAGTCTTTCAGCCATTTGAGTTTCTTCCGTTGAGAATTCTCTGCTTAGATCTGTACCCCATTATTTAACTGGATTATTTGGTATTTCAGTGTGTAGTTTCTTGAATTCTTTTATAATTTTGAGATCAGTCCCCTATCAGATGTGGGGTTGGTGAAGGTATTTTCCCATTCTGTAGGCTACTGTTTTGTCTATCGACTGTGTCCTATGCCTTACAGAAGCTTCTCAGTTTCAGGAGGTCCCATTTATTTATTGTTGTTCTCAGTGTCTCTGCTACTGGTGTTATATTTAGAAAGTGGTTTCCTGTGCCTGATATAGGAAGCCCTTCTGTATATGTATTGCTTTTATTGGTTAATGAATAAAGAATCTACATGGGCCTGCACAGTTCAGAATAGAGGTAGGCAAGGAAAACTAAACTGAATGCTGGAAAAAGAAGGTAGAGTCAGGAGACACCATGAAGCTGCCAACAGGAACAGACATGCCAGAACTTTGCTGTTAAGCCACAGCCATGTGGCAATACACAGATTAATAGAAATGGGTTAAATTAAGATGTAAGATCTGGCAAATATGGAGTTAGAGCTGATAGTCCAAGGAGTAATTTAATTAATACAGTTTCTGAGTGATTATTTCTGATCTGAGCAGCCTGGAATGAGCAAGTAGGCTCCTATTACAAATTGGTGCTCCAGCATGTGCCAGTTAAATCCACATAAACCCTGAGGAAGCTTAAAAAGGAATTCTAGAACAGAGTTAAGAATGGCTTTTTGGTGGCAGCAGTTTCTTTGGTGGCCTCTGTTTGCTAGAAGCAAGCAGAGGCATGATTACTTTAAGAGAGTTCTTTCTGATTAAGTGGTAGCAGAGAAAAAGAAAACATGTGGTTTCAAAGTAGCAGCTTCCTGGTTGTCAGCATTAATGGTTTTGACTCTTTTGGGAGGTTCTACTATGGAGCATTTAAATGGGTTTTTGAGCAGAGTGCTACAACTTGTTAACTAACTAAATTAACATTAACTATGTTAATGGCAACATCGACCGTCTATGTGCCTGAAAACAGGGCAGTGAGCATGGCCTGTGCTAAACATGCCTCTGCCCCACCATGTTGGACTGGGCAGTGCCAAAAGGCAATGCAGCCTTAGACTTAGCAAAAACACTTAGGCACTTAACATTTTAAGAGGAACTCTGGGACAAAAAAGGACTTCAGATATACAATAGGACAAATTCAAACATGAAAGACCTCTAAATGAGACATGGTGTGTTTAAAAATGTGCATAGGCTTGGGAGAGGGAAGAAAAAGAGTAGAGACAGTAAATGTAATATAAAGGAGTACAGACAGTCACAGATTAAAGGAGTAAAGATAATAAAATAAATATTAAATGTGCATAGGCTTGGGAGAGAGAAAAAAAGAGTTGAGACAGTAAATGTAATATAAAGGAGTACAGACAGTCACAGATTAAAGGAGTAAAGATAATAAAATAAATATTAAA
>JAQHUG010000094.1:2983209-3003544 GCA_028555095.1 Dicrostonyx torquatus | reverse complement strand
TTTGTGTCTCTTTACCACAGAATTCTAGGTTAGATTAAATGCCATTTTCTACAGCTCTTTGAAGAGGTTGAAGACTATTCATACAGAATATAATCTCTATGTATCTAAACTTCCTTGACTCAGTGTCATTTCAGTTGACAGTTGTTCAACTTCCATGAGTTTGTAGGCTTTCTGTAGTTTTTGTTCTTATTGAACTCCAAATTTAATCCATGATGATCTAATAAGATGAAGTGGGTTATTATATATTTTTTGTTTCTATTGATACTTGCTTTGTGAGCGAGTATGTGGTCAGTTTTAGAGAAGGCTCCCTGAAGTGCTGAAAAGAAGGCATATTCTTTTATTCTTTGTGAAATAGTCTCTCAATATCTGTTAAGTCCATTTGAGCACTTGAGTCATAATGCCTACTAGTTCCCTTATTTCTCCAAGAGGAGTCCCAGAAATGGTCCAGTATCCATAGTGTAGAGTGTAGCAGGAACCAGAGGCCTCAAAACAGACCAATGACTCATTGCAATGAAAACTTACAAGTAAAGATATCTGGACTAAAGGCATACTGTATGAGTCACTCGGCCACACTACTGCTTCTACGCCGAGTTTGTTTAATTTGTTTTTTGTTTTAGCTGTTATTTGCTTGTTTTGGTTTTTGTTTTTCGGTTTGTTTTATTTTGCTTTGTTTTGGTTTTATTTTAAATTTTTGTTTCAAGGGATTTGCAAGGGCAGAGGACAGAATCCTGAGATGAGGAGATGAATGACATAGGGAAGCATGATGTGAAATCTACAAAGTATCAATAAAAAGTTTTTAAAATGTGGTGGAAACAGAGGTGTGGAGGATCTGGGGGATGAATACATAACCAAAATACTCTGAAAAAAATTTGAAAAATATTTACAATAAACTGGAAAATATAAAATAATGGATGAATTTCTAGATGCACATATCTACCAAAGTTAAACCAATATGAAGTAAATAACTTAATCAAATCTATAACATGCAATGCTATATAAGCAGCAAATAAATATCTTATAAATAAAAAGTCCATTGTCCTGATAGATACAGTATATAATTTTAGCAGATGTTCAATGATCTAAAAACAATACTTGTCCAATTATTCTATAGAAGGGAAAATGATGGAATCATTACAAACTTTTCCTCCTGTTTCTATTAGCATTTTATACTTTTAAAGTTGAAATTTACTTATGGTATTTCACTCCATTTTTCCCTCCAGACCCTCCAAGCTACCTTCCCTCAAGTTTCTTCCATACTGTTTCAATGTCAAATTGATAGCCTCTTTTTCTTTGAGTATATTTGTTTTATAGGTGAGTGTGTGTATGTATGTGTGTTTATGCACAAATAAATAGAACATACTGAGTCTGGTTTTATTACTTTTGTGTATATGGTTTCATGCCTGACCACTCTGCATTGGACAACCAATAAGGGGAACATCCCTGGGAGAGGCTAATTTTCCTTCTTCCAGTAGTCAATAGTTGCCCAGAGTACTAAGGATGAGACCCAGTAAAATTTTCTGCTCCCACATTAACATGTCCATTGATATTGGTATTGTTCCAGGCATATTTATGCAGCCACTTCTAAGACAGACTACTTTACATCGGAATTCCTGGTATTAGAGATTGTATAATATTTCTATTCTTTCTTGCCTGATCCATAGATGGCATCAGCTGTGATGCTGATCAGATTACAATTCCCACAATCCTTTGATCACTGCATTGCATACTGTGTGTTTTTCAGTGATGGTTCTCTATTTGCTATAAAAGAAGTTTCTTTGATGGGGGGCAATAGCTACACTTATTCATGTTATATGGATAAGATGTAGAGTGTTGTAAAGAATTATACTGGCCTAGCAAAGTGGTAATTGTTGGTCATATCACTTCAGCTCCTTGACACACCCATATCCAAAGAGTCTAGAATGTAATATTATGTTGGGGGGCATCACCCCAGCCCTTGGCAGTCATCCATGGAGCACCAGTGGAGCAAAAAGCTCCATATCAGGCCCCCCTCGCTGGGAATTGCCTTGGCCTGGACTCCTACTTCCAGCCTGCCAAGCCTGACCCCTCCCCTGGCGAGGGTCAGGACCACTTCCACAGGCTATTTGGACTCCCACTGGGAAAAGGAACATGTGGTCTCTCCGGGGTTTGCCTTTGCTCCTCTCCCGGCTATGCTGTCTCAGTTTACCAGAGAATACTGCCTTTATTAAACACGGGCATTTTTATTTGGTCTAATCTGGTCTAATTGGAGTTATTTGTGTCAGAGGAATGGCTTTTCTTAAGATGAAACCAAACAGTGATAATAGAATCTTTTTTCACTAGCTCCTGAAAACTTGCTAGATTTCTAGTACCACGCATGATTTCCCTCCTATAGAATGAGTCTTCAGTTTATTTATTCAGCTAGCTATTGGTTGCCATTAGCATGTGATCTTCACTTCTTATACCTTTATGAATATTTTGTTACACTGGAAACCATTGTAGTCCATAGGTGTTGTTGCTGTATAGGATTGTTTAATTGTTTTCTTTCCTTGGACCATTGTACAGGTTTTTTTTTTGTTGTTGTTGTTGTTTTTTCTGTTTTTTTTTTTTTTTTTAGAACCAAGAAAGCTAGACTGCAGGAAATAGCCATTCAGGTCAGAGCCGGCTTGAGTTATCTGAGTCTTATGTTCTAATTATGTGGCATCTGTAGTGATAGGGTTCTGAAGCAAGTATTACCCTTATACCAAAAGTAGATAAGGATTTAACAAAAAAGGAAAAGTATAGGCCAATCTTCCTAATGATGAAGGGTGTAAAATTCTCAATAAATATTTGCAAACCAAATTCAAGCACATCAAAAATATTATGAAGTTGGCTTAATTTAAAGATGCAGAGATGGATCCATGTATGCAAATCAGTAAACATAATTCACTACTTACATGGACTCAAGGGCAGAAACCATAAGCTGGGTCAACGGAGAAAAGGTCTTTGGCAGATTTCTACAACATATCACCTCAAAAACAATGGAGAGAATAGGTATGGAAGAAACATATCTCAACAAAAGAAAGACTATATATGACAAACCTATATCCACCATTCCACTATGATCTGAAATAATAGTGTATATAATACAGTATCAATACCATACTTGAAATATTAGCTAAAACTTTGCACAAGAGAATGAAATTTAAAAAGTGCAGTAGAAAGGAAAAAGTCAAAATATCCCTGTTTTCAGGTTATAGAGTTCTTTATAATAGAGATCCCCAAATCTAAATAAAAAAGTCCTAAAGCTGGTCAATTAACATGCCAAAACCTGGTAGCCAATTTGTATATCAAAGAGAAAGAAACTGGGGAAAACAATCCTTTTCATGGTAGCTTAAAGGGTTCATTGGGATAAACTTAGTCAAGTAGGTGAAATTCCTATGTAATGAAATGTTTCAAACACTGAGGAAAGAAACAGAAGAAGACATCAGAAAATAGAGAAATATCCAAGATCCTGGATTTGTAGGATTAATATTTTTTAAATAACTGTCCTGCTAAAATAGTCTATAGATTTGATATAATCCCTACTATAATTTCAATATACTATACCTCATAAATTGAAAACTAATCATCTTAAAATTCACATTGTTGACCAAAACAATTCTAAATAATATAAACTTTTCTGGAGGTACCACTATTCCTAATTTTGAAGTATACTATAGTTCAGTAGTGGTAAAAAGAGTATGTGTTGGCACAGAAGCAGACAGATTGATCAGGGGAATAGGACTGAAGATCGAAATAAAAGTACATTCACCTATAGTCCCCCGAAGTTAAAAATGAAACCTAAAACACACAGTGAAGGAAAGACAACATCTTCAACAAATGACGCAGGACAAACTGAATAGCTGCATGTAAAGAATATGACTTGATCTTTGTCTCTCACAGTATACAAACTACAAACATCAATTATAAATAGATCAAGGAACTCAATGTTAGAAATGAAATTCTAAAACTTCTAAAAGAGAAAATAGTGAGTGTACTTCAGGAAACAGGCTCAGTAAGGACTTTCTGAAAAGGATTCTGGCCACAAAGGAAAAAAGGACCAACAATTAACTAATAGGACCTTATTAACAGACATTTGTACTGTAAAGGATACAAAAAAGTATAGGCATAGTACAATAAAAGCAATTGACTGTAGACTCAGGCTACAGATTGGAAAAATATTTGAGAAATATATATCATAGGGAATAATGCATTTTCAAGAAACCAGAGACTGTCATCCTGAAAGATCAGTACCACATGTAGGATAGTCTCCTTTTAGTTATTGGCTAGAGGGATCACAAAACCCCTTTCAAAACAATACAAGGCATCACCATTTCTTGCTGTTGCCCACAGCACCTCGAGGTCATACCCTATAACTAGAGAAACCACATGCTCTGATAACACTGTATGGAAAAATCAAACTGGTACTGTCCTGGAAGCTAGCTTTCTGTTGACTAGCTTTGATAAGAACAGTCTAACCCTCCTGTGAAACTTTTGATCTACTGTAATGTCTGGCCTGGAAAGATATGTCCATGACTATAATAGTGGCATAAAAGTTATGAGAATTATAACCTCTTTTATGGCTGAAATAAAGGTTTCCTTTTTAATAAGAAACATATGGCTGATATTTATAAAAATGGCCAAAGGACCCATGGCTGGGGAATTCTTTGGCCATGTAGAAGAGCATACTACAATTATTTTGCTTACATAGACATACTATTATTAAACTGCTGTCTAAATATCCCTTTACCCATAAATTAATGTCACTCTCAGTTTTTTTTTTTCTTTTTTCGCAGTAGATGGCAATTAATACAAATTCAGTTGGCCAAAAAGAAGAGAAAAAGTATTCGTCTTCATTCATCAATATTACACCCTCTTCCAAAGCTTTACCAAGAAAGGGGAATTTGAAGGATTCTAAGAGATACAGTTTCAGAAGGACTGATGCAAAATGATATCTTCTGGTCATAAAAGAACCATTGATCTCTCAGATAGGTTTGCATGCAAAAGGCATGAACAAGATCAATCTATTCAATATTTCAGCATGGATAGAGAAGGGGTTCAGGAGGCCCCATATTTATTGAAGTTATTACCCTCCTTATAGGTTGACCAAGCTCCGGTGGATGGCGTCACATCCATGAATGTAAGAGCAGCACTAAGTGGGCTCAATGGGTTATCGCAAAAAGAAAGACAAGAGAGGGGGAAGGTTTGGAGACATGACTCAGTGGTTCAGATCTCTTTCAGAAGACCTAGTTTTAGTTTCTCGCACCTACATGGTGCCCCTCAACTATCTGTTACTCCAGTACTGAGGAATTTGATGTTCTGTCCTGGCATCAAAGATAAATATAAGCAAGTGGTTCATTTATATGTAAGTTGGCAAAAATATTAATACACATAAAATATTAATAAATAAATATATAAATAAATAGAAGAAAAGGGCATGAAATTTTGAGGGGTTCATGGGGCACAGGATTCAAGAAGAGTTTGAAGAAGTCCAAAGTTTCCTGTGGGGGCAAAGAAAGAGGGCAGATAGCAGAGATGTAAAGTTCTGAGGCAGCAGAGCAGGAGCAGCGGTGTTGATAGAAGGCTGCTGTGGGAGAGAGAAGCATGAGAGATGAAGAAGAGGCACGATAGAAGTATGAGAGAATGGATGAGTGAGAATGAGTGAGTAAAGAATGAATGAATGACACAAAAGAAATATGAGAGTGAATGAGTGTGAGAGTGGTGTGTTTGTAAAGAGAAATATGTAAAGAGATGCTGTAACTGAATATAGATATATGTAACTGGGCGGAAGAGAGATGCACGTATGTTAAGAGAAAGACATTATTTTAGTAGAAGTAAAGAGAAGGTTACCATCAGGAAAGCATGTGCTAATTTCTTTTTTCTTAGATTATCAGCAGAAAATGTGTGCTTGTTTATTGTTCGCTCTGACAGAAAAGTCTAGCAACCGTCAGATAAGAATTTTTCCTAAGTCCAGCTACTTTTTATTACCCTGAAGCAGATCTCAGAAGCTGGCCTCCCACGGTTCACAATATAAGATTGGCAATAAACTGGGCATTGGGCCTCACCTGGGGTGTTGTCAATATATTCAATGACAATGTGCTGGAGAAAACTGATGTTCTCTTTTCCAGTAGGAGTCAATTGCAAATAGCTTCTTGGTAAAAGGTAGATCTTGGTGTCTACTTTCCCTTATCTGTGTTAGGATTTTGAACTTGGTCGTGTCTTACGTGTACCGCCACAGTCTCTGAAATTTCATATATGCACCAGCCTTGGTGTGACTGGATGATGATAATGCCTTGTAGTTATCCTCTACCTCTGGCTTTTAATAGCTTTCTGTCTCTTTTTCTTCAGAGTTCCTTGAGCACTTAAGGGATGGGTTTAATAAAGGCATCCCAATCAGAGATGAGTGCTCCAAAGTTTCTCACTCTATGCACATTGTCCAGTTGTCTGGCCACAGTTTCCTTTACTTCCTCTTCCCCCAGTTCTTCCCCACTGACTCCCCTCTGTTCTCGCCATCCTCTCTCCCTCTGTTTCTATTCAGAAAAGGGCAGCCCTTCCATGGATATCAAAAATATGACATATCAAGTTGCAATAAGACTAAGAATGTCCCCTTGTATTAATCCAGTATGAGGAGTAGGGTCCCAAAATCCAGCAAGTAACAAAGACAGCTCCTGCTTGCACTGTTAGGAGTCCCACAGTAGACCAAGCTACACACCTGTAACATATACTCAGAAAGCCTAGGTCAGTTCCCTGTAGGCTTCCTGGTTGTTGGTTTAGTCTCTGTGAGCCCTTATGAGTCCAGGTTACTTGATTCTGTGAGTCTTCTTGTGGTCTCCTTAACTGTTCTGGATCCCAAAATCTTTTCTTCAGACTACAGAATTCCTGGAACAGAGCCTAAAATTTGCTCATCAGTTCGCATCTGTTATGATTAGTTACTGGATGAAGCTGCTCTGATTACAATTCGGCTAGGCACCGATCTGCTCACAACCATGCTACAATCTACAGAAAAAGAGAGACTAGGTAACAAGGAAGATTCATAGGAGGATGTCCGGATCTCCCTGGGAAGGAGAAATAGAAGAGATTTCGTGAGTGAACTGAAGGAAGGTGGGGATGGGAACATGAGTGATCAGGTTTGGGGGGAGGGGAGAGTACTGAAAAGAAAAACTACTGGGCAGTGGTGCATTTTGGGGACAAGTAAAAACCTGGTGCAAGGGAATCTCCCAGGAGTCTACAAGGATGCACAAACTGGCCATCTCCTGAGATCAGTTGTCCTTTCTATTTATAAATTTCTGTAATCTTATATTCCAATGAAAGATATACTTTCTTTGCTTTTTCTTTATTTTTTCCTTTTATGTGGTCTACTTTTGTTTTGTAGGAGTGATTACTTCCTAACATCTTTAAGAATACTAGATATACTTGAAAATATAAGATGTTGTCCTGGAACTCATTATATAGACCAGGTGGCTTCAAACTCATAGAGATCTACCTCCCTCTGCCTAAGTGCTGGGATTAAAGGTGCTGCCACTGTGTCTGGCTTTTATAGCATGCTATTCTATATGATCATCCTGTGTCTGCTTAGAGCAAGTGGATTTCTCTGTAGTTCAATAGTATTGCTTACTTAACATTTCTCCCAAGTAATAGTAACCGAGTTCTCTAAAGATTCAGTGTGTTGGAGTGGATGTATGTCCAAAGAGCAACTTCATTTTAATGAGTTTGTGAGACAGAAGAGAGATTTATGCACTTTCAACTTAGACCTATGTGTTTTGTCTAGTAATTTCTAAGAAAGAGTTACTGTAATGACAGCGAAATACGTGTTTTTTTTCTAAGTGATTTTGCTTTTATTTCCTTCATATTAAACCAATCATGAAATTTCACAGTAATTTTTGGGGTGGGGCAGAAGGAAAGTGTATTCAGAATGACCAAGGCCATGGCCTGGTTGGCCTGAGACGGTGAAAGCTGGGAGGCCCCACTGGGGAAGCTGGAGGAACACCAACTGCCCCGCTGGCAGGTAGGTGATGTTCAGAGAGCAGGAGAGATGGTAAGCAATGTCCTCAGCTGCTTTTGCCGTGGCCAGGGAGTTGACGATCAACTAGGCTGCCTTGGAGTCACCTTCAGCAGAGATGATGGCTGCCTTTGTCTGCTGACCAGCCTTTTCCACACAAATCTGGCCCTCTCTGCTTCCTGCTGAGCCACCTGTTTGGCTTCCACTGCTTCTGTGAACTCCTTCCCGAAGGTTAGGTGTGTCAAGGACATGTCATCCAGGATGAGCCCAAACGTTGCTGCTCTCTTTGTGAGGTCATCACTCACCTGCCTGAAGACCAGCTATCGCTGCATGATCAATTCTCCAGCATCAAAGCAAGTCACTACTGACCGACTTTAGGATCTCTGTAGCAATGGATAGCAGCACCGCTCATCATAGTCCTTGCCAATGTTGGTTTGGATACGAGGAAGCTGGCTGGCCACCAGCTGGAAAAGGATGTGTAGTGTGATGTTGACATTCTGCAAATCTTTGCTACCAGTGATGACTGGTACATTTTGTGGTCACCAGCGGCAGTCAAAGATAATTGGTTTCTGTACCCAAGGGATGAGAAAGTGAGTCCCTTCCCCTACCAAAATATCCTGTACTCCAAAGAATGGGTCAAAGATTACAGCTCTGTGACCAGCATCCACATTATATAAGGCAGAGTTCATCATGTCTCCTGCAACAAAGTTAGGCCGAACTTTACGATGTACTCACTTTGGCAGCCATGATTCCTTCTGTTGAAACCAATCACACCTGCTTTCACTCTGACCTCCACATGAATTCCCCAGCCTCAAGTACTGCCCAAAATACATTTTTAAATTAAAATATAATTGCATTCCCTTGCTTCCTTTTCCTCTCTCCACCTTTTCCCATGTGTTCCTCCTACAACTATGTCTATGCTCCCCTCACTCCCTCTCAAATTTATGTACTATTTTCTTTAATTATAATTATTATTACACACACACACACACATATATATATATACATAAATATGCCTAAATATACAAATGTAACTTGATGAATCAATTTAGTGTTGCTGGTATGTATATGATTCTGGAGATGATAATTAAAGGCCTCGTTCATGCAAAAGACTAATTCTTCCTCTTTGGTTAGTGACTTCATGGATCTTAGAGAATCTGAAAAGAGAACTTACTACTATGAACCTACTACTGCCTACTCCATCTAAAGCTTATATTTATACCCATAGTTAAGTTTAGTTATTACATCTCATCAAATAAGCTTCTTTTTGAAGTAGATGGAGATCATTACCAAATCCCACAGCTTTTCAAAATGCAGAGACCTACTGATCATGAGGTGTTCAGACCAAATAGATACATCTACAATACAATGCACATTTTCACATAAGGCTTAGCAGATATTGCAGAAAAGGTAACAGAAAAATTATAATAGCCAGAGTACTAGGATGCCCCATGAGATAGTATCTTCTAGAAATAACAAGGAAGTTGCATGTATGATAACTCAATAATGTGGATATCTAAACACAAAACGAACGATGAAAATTAGAGGCCTGCTCTTTTCCAAAGGGAAATGGAGAGGGAGTGGATCTAAGAAAGGGGGCAGGTTGAGGGAGTGGGAAGGAGTGGAGAAAGGGGAAAATGTGGTCAGGATGTGTTGAATGAGAAAAGAATCTATTTTCAAAAAAAAATACCAATGGATATGCAAACATGGAAGGGGAAATTTCTCTGGGGCCCTCTCCTAGATAGAATATATTTTTCTTGAAGTCTGCTGGATAAATTTTGGTTAATTTAACACATGCTAGGGTCATCTGGGAAGAGGGGATATCAGTTGAAAAAATACCCTCATCATTTTCTTGATTAATTTATCTTGGAGAATTCAGCTCACTTGGGGTAGTATCACTCCTGGGCAGGTATTTCTGGGTTTTGTAAGAAAGTAGGTGGATCAAGCGATGGTGTGCAAGACAACAAACTGTTCTTTCATGTCTTTTGCTTCTATTCCTGCCTCCAGTTTCTTAACCTGCTTGAGTTCTGGCCCTGATATTCCTTCAAATTGAACTATGATTGGGATATGTAAGCTAAATCAACCCACCCTTCAGCGTATTTTGGTCATGGTCTTTATCAAAGCAATAGAAAGAAATTAGAGTGAAATATATTATAGATTTGTTTTTTCATATAATGAATTATGAAGCTTATTTACCTTTAATGTGTAACATACTATGTGGTTAATTCTTATAAATGATACACAACTATTTTACAACATATGCATTCTCTTTTGAGGGAAATATGTTATATATTTAAATAGAAAAATTACTTGTTAGTTTTTAAAGTATTTATAACTTCCTTCTATTTATATTTTCTTTTTCTTTGCTTTATTCATCTTTTTGAGGTTATGTATCCTGCTTTTTGTTCTGTTAAATTATCCATGGATTTATACCTTGCTTTACAAATGGTCACATATTATTATACTGTTATGGTTATGACATTTCAGCTGCAGTTGACATTGAATAGTCTAGGTGGCCAGGCTTGCCTTTGATTTCCAGTAATCTTCCTATTACTGCTTCAGGAGTGCTGGAATTATAGGCATACATCACCATGTCGGTATCTCAGTGAATATTTTAATTGTTAGTTTATTTTTAATGTCCTGCAGATCATTTTAGATTTCACTTACATCTATTTTGTTTCAATCTTGTACCGTTTTGTTTTCATTTTTTCTGTAGCATGAATCTAACTCACCTTAATAATAAAAGGCCAGAGTCAGATATTAGGGATAAAAGCTGAAAGATCAGAGAAGTTGAGCAGCCAGCCACTACTTCTTACCTATGCAAAATCCTCAAACTGAATGGGGTATCATGTCTCTACAAGCCCTCAAACTGAATGCCGTCTTTATGAAACATCAGACTGAATCCTGAGCTCCTGTTTCCTCCCACCTTATATTCTTCTCTCTACCCAGCCATATTCCTTCCTGTCTCCACCTCCTCAGTGCTGGGATTAAAGGTGTGTGACTCCCAAATACTGGGATTAAAGATATGATCCACCATTGCCTGACTCTCTCTTTTAGACTGGATCAATTTCCTGTAGCCCATGGTGGCCTTGAACTCACAGAGTACCTCTGTCTCCCAAGTGCTAGGGTTAAAGGCATGCAGCACCACTGCCTGGACTCTATGGCTGACTAGTGTGCCTAGTTCTGCACTCTGATCTTCAGGCAAGTTTTATTTGCTACAACACAAACAGAATATCATTGCATTTTCTCTTTATTGGTATGTTTTCTGTTTTCCCCTTGCTACTTATCTTTTTCTATACTCGTGGTAGACAACGTAATTTTCCAAATTGTTTCTTCTGAATTCTACAATTGAAATTTTCCAGAGGTAATATATTTCCTACTTAAACATATAAATATTCTGTACTTTTCTTCATTCCAAATTTCATTTTTAACATTCAGTATACTCATGTATAGCTATCTCAAACCATTGCTATGTCAAACCAGGTGATTTCATAGCATGCATGAAGCCCTGGGCTCAATACCCAGGACCACATAAAATGTTTGTGGTGGCACATATATAGAATCTGATCACAAGGGTGTAGCAAATAGGAAAATCAGAAGTTCAAGGTCATCCTCAGTTACATAGTAAGTTCACAACAAGCCAGGAATAGATGAGATTTAGGCTCAAGAAAAAGAAGTGAGTCACTTTAAACAATAAAAGAAATATTCAGACTCTGTATATGTCTACCAACAAAACAAAAATATATCTGCTTTACACTTTTTCCTACGTTTTGACCCTTCATATTGTTCTTGGGTTATATTGCTATGAAAATATTAATAGGCAGACATTTTCTATTCTAGTCTGTGCTTACTATGAGAACAAGTGCTCTACTCTTATCATTTAATGGTTATCTGAATAGAAGAATCAAAATTTATGGTCTTTTATTACCCAGTGTTTTCCTTATGTCCCTGGATAGTGTATTTTAACTGTGGAAAACGAAAGCTCCAATTACCATTAACCAATCATTCTGTCTACCATTCCATCTTAAAAAAACAAATTTGTTCTCTAGACGGCAGCATGCTTTGATTTAAGGGAAAAATAATTGTCAGGTCCTTTTCTATTTTCTGCTTTATTTAGGGAGCATACTCAAGATTTTATTATGTCAAAACATTTGAAATCAATTTTTGAAAAGATCAAAATAGTCTACATTCCATGCAGCTTAGTTTAATAGTTGTTATAGAAACTAGGAATCTGAATCACACACAAAAGGAGGGCAGGTACACACTGAGTTTTATTCTGACCTTTTATTTATGAAGCAAATTTTGTCATGAAGTAATGCCTAAGCAGTTTATTCTTAAATCGTATTTGTGCTAGTTGTGGTTGACATCTACATACTCAGGATAAGTAGAAACTTCCTTTGCTGTGATTGTGAGAGTTCATATATCTTCTAAATATTTATGTATGAGTAGAATATTTATAAGTGTGTTAGAAGCATCTTGAAGAGAAATTCAAGAATGAGTATCCTTATTGATGCTGTAGTTAAAAACCATGATCAAAAGCAACTTAGGGGAGGAAAAAGTTTATTTCAGCTGATAGGTTATATACCGTGATTGAAGGAATTCAAGTTAGGAACTCAAGTGAGAAAATGAAGCAGGAAGCATGGAAGAATGCTACTAAGTGGCTTGCTTGCATACCTATGCTTAGCTAGCCTTCTTATATGACACAGGGCCATCTGTTCAAGGAATGGTGGTGCCCACTGAGGGCTGGGTCCTTTTCTATCAATTAGCAATCAAGACAGTAACCAAAAGACATGACCACATGCCAATCTGATCAAGGCAACTCCCCAATTTAGGTACTGTCATCATATGACTTTATGCTATGTCAAATTGACAGTTAAAGGTGACCAGAAAAATGTACTTTTGGCAACTTTACACATAAGAACATTAAGGCAAAACCATGCATGTCTTATCTTCCAAACTCTCTTGTGAACATCACACTGGTAGTCATGGTCAAAAATTTACAACTCCCACAGTATTTAAAAACTAACACTTTAAAAGTCCAAGGTCTCCTTTAATTTCCAAGTATGTTTCTAATCTTAACCGTGGGAGCCTAGAAAGCTAAAACGTAATAAAACAAGTTATATCTTTATTCCAAATGGGAAGAATCAGGATAAAAAAATGAGATCAATTTAAAAAATCAATAACACAAATAGGAATTCTATAGCTCAATGTTCAATATCTGGGACACGGTCATTTTGTAGTCTTTTACCTTCAGAGGACTTGAGTAATCTGATTTCTCCATCTCTGCCATCTACAGTGCACATAGTTTATCTCATAGGTTAAGGTGGGCTCCATTCCACATGTGGTGATATGCTTAGGAGCTGTCTCATATTTGTGCTATCTCCAATATCATGGGTTGCCCACTGAAACTGAGGCTGGAACTTTATCATTGGCCACTCCTCACCTCTGTAGACAGATTCTGACTAGACATGTCATGAAAAGCTTCAACCTCTCTCCATGACCTATTTATACCTTCAAAACCACTGCCGTAAAATCGATAGATTTCTGTACATGACCAACAAAACATACACAGAGAGGGCTCATTGATGCAGTCATATTCATAACAGCCTGAAAAAAAATGAAGTATTTAGGAATAATCCTAATCTAAGAGGTGATGATGGACTTTCATAATGAAAACTTTAAACCTTTAAGGAAACACACTAGAAAATGAAAGATGGCCTACTTTCGTGGGTTAGCAGAGTTAATATTGAGAAAATGAACATTATATACAAAGTGAAAACAACCATTTTACATAAAATTGTGGGTTTTTTATTTGTATTTATTTAAAAACCTTTTCATTGATTCTTTGGGAGTTTCACACCATAAACCTCAATTGCACCCATATTGCAGGTTCCCCAGATCTGTCCCTTAAGGGATATGACTGTAGTGTCTCCCCAAAGGAAAACTAAAAATGATATAACAAAAATAAGATAAAGACAAAATAGAAAAAATAAAATATAATATAGTATCAATTTTAATTAAAAAAACAGACAAAAAACAAGTAAGCAAGCAAACAAACAGAACAAAAAACTATTTTGCTTCTCTATATTTGCCTCTTCAATACCTCTTTATTCATTTAGTGGCATTGGAAGCTGCTGTGTATTATGCAGTATACATATGTAAATAATATATACTACAATATGAATTAATATGTTATATATGATATATTATACTATATAAGTATGTTATTGCATATCATAACTTATATATGTATATATATTCAATGCAATCAAATTTCCTATCTAATTTTTAAAGATGTAGAAAAACCTATCCCAAATTCATGCAGAAACATAAAGGAACCCAGTACCCAAAACTATCTTTAGGCAAAAGAACAATGTTGGAGGGATTATCATTCTAGATCTCAACATGTATTACAAGGCTGCAGTAATGGAAACAAAATAATACTGACACAAAAACATATATGTATATAGCACTCTTCATAAAGCTATCAAGTGTATCAAAGACTGAAATTCAATATACTGAAACTACTAGAAGAAAATTTAAGCATTATACTACATGATATAGGCATAGAAAAAAACTTTTTCATCAGGACTCTATTTTCTCAGTAATCAAGGCCAACAACCAATGAGTGGGACTTCATAAACATAAAAAAGCCTTGCACAGCTAAATAAATAGTAAGGTGAAGAATAAGCCCATACAAATGTAGAGAATTTTTTGACAATTAAACAATGACAGGATTAATATCCAGACTATATAATTTTTTTAAAAGGGTGGGAAAAAATGAACAGTCCATTTAAAAGTTTGCTCTGAGGAGGAACAAGGGAGAGATTATTTCCTGCTGTCTAGTCCTCCTGGGTGAGTTTGCTTCTTTTTGTTCTAGAATTTTGGGTGTTCTGTTGACTCACTAGTGTGGGATTTTTCCAGCTTCTTTATGTCTGCATTTAGTGCTATGAACTTTCTTCTTAATACTGTTTTCATTGTTGAAATTAACAAATTAGAAACAAAGAAAAATTACAAAGAATCAATGAGACAAAGAGCTGGTTCTCCAAGAAAGTCAACAACAACAAAAAATCCTTTATCCAAACTAACCAAAAGGCAGAAAGAGAATATCTAAATTAACAAAATCAAAAATGAAAATGAGAATATAACAACAGTCATGGAGGAAATCCAGAGAATCACCAGGTCATATTTTAAAAACCTATACTCCCCAAAATTGGATACCTCAAAGGAAATGGACAATTTTTTGAATAAATATCACTTCCCAAAATTAAATCAAGACCAGATGAGCAAATTAAATAGACCTATAACAGCTGCAGAAATAGAAACAGTCAACAAATTCTCCCGACCAAAAAAAAAAAAAAAAATCCCAGGGTTAGATGGTTTCAGTGCAGAATTCTACAAGATTTTCAAAGTAGAACTAATATCAATACTCCTCAAATTTTTCCACATGATAGAAACAGAAGGAACATTGCCAAACTCTTTTTGTGAGACTACAATTACCATGATACCCAAACCATGACAAAGGGAAAGTAAGAGAATTATAGACCAATCTCACTCATGAATATTGATGCAAACATACTCAATAAAATACTGGCAAACCAAATCCAAGACCACATCAGAAAAATCACCACTGAAGCACAATTAATAAAAAATCAGGGTAAAGAAATTGGGGTTCAACCTGAAGATCAAAAAAGAAAAACAGCCAGCCACTGGTTCTTATCTAGACCTCAGTCTGAAATGATGATCCTGCCTCCTAGAATCTCAGAAGGAGACTGCACCTGAGAGCTGTCTTCCCTCATCTTATATTCCTCTCTAGAGCTTGTAGAAGTTAACTCAATTTGGGAAATAACCAGGATAGCTAAAAGATGAAACAGTTATATTTTTATTTATTATAAGAGAAAATTTATGAAACAGGAATAGGAAGTCCAAGCTCAGCTGTGTTGAGAGGGAACCACACAGAGTGAGGGCACCTTGGCCATGCACCATTTTTCTCCATGTCCCAGAAAGCCACACCCTAACTTGGCCCCACCTCTTAAAAATAATTGATTGGCAAAGATTCCCCATCACCTTCCCTTTCTGTTTAATTAAGAGCAATCCAAACCCAATAAAATATATATACTATAGAAACAGATATCAAGTATAAAATTACAACCAATATAAAAAATATTAAGCAAGGAACACATGATAAACATTTTAATACAGATTCTATTTCAAAGAGTCTAACTATTGCATCAGAAATAGGCTTAGCTAAACCATGACAGGATGGTAACTAGAACTATCTAATCTTCAACTCCATCAGAGACTCCAGAAGGATATAATATTGCCTAAGTTAACAGGAAGTACATTGTAAGTAACTCCCAAAACTCTAAAATTGACAGAGACATCTCACTGTCTGGACAGTCACTCAAAGTTGTTTGTAACATTGGGTCATACATTTTCTCCCTACATGCCCATAGTATCCAGCAGACTTTTCCATGAAGCAGGAAATTTCAAAGACAGTTTCGCCTATATTGGCAGTTTGTCAGTCACTTTTTGAGCCCTGCAGAATGTCTGGCAGACTCTTTCATGTAGCAGAAATCCTGAGGGACCATTTCACCTTTAGGCAAGTTCAGCAGTCATTTCTGTGTGTCCTGCATGTCCTGTTCATCAAGCAGTCCAGGCAAGAGCAGATTCTTGCCCAAATGGCTAACCAACCCCAAAAGAGGATGCACATCATCCTCTTGAAGTAGATTGGTGCTGTCAGTAGCAGATATGTCTTACTGTCATGAAAAGCCCTCAGTTCTTAAAACATTTTAAATGCCATATTCTGAAAGTCTCTGAAAGATTTGAAGACTACCTATCTAACTGAAATATATATATATATATATATATATAAAATCATGACTACAAGGTTGATTATTGTAGATGATAATCTATTAACCTATATTTCTTAATTATCCATTACATTTTAAATGAGTTGCACAAACACCTTACCTTAATCAAGAGCAGAAACATACATATACAAAGCATAACAAAATTGACCTTAAATTTGTGTCAATAAACCAATATCCATACCAAGGCAAATCTCTATAGCATATCCCCCTTTAAATATAAACAAACATTTATAAATAGTATTTGGGAATAGATGTTTCTGTCAATTCTAGAGTTTTGAAAATTACTTACAGTGTACTTCCTGTTAACTTAGGTAATATTATATCCTTCTAGAATCTTTGATGGAATTGAAGAATATAATATA
Source organism: Dicrostonyx torquatus (assembly GCA_028555095.1). NCBI lineage: Eukaryota > Metazoa > Chordata > Mammalia > Rodentia > Cricetidae > Dicrostonyx > Dicrostonyx torquatus. The sequence goes on along the minus strand of JAQHUG010000094.1, from coordinate 2,986,313 downwards.
TATAGTTATAGTTTTCCTTAGTTATGATAAAAGATAAAGTATATATAAATATTGTAACCATAATTCTTACTTGATACCTGTTTTTTATATGTAATTTTAATCTGTTAAAGTTAAAATCCTTCCTTTTTATTTAAACAGAAAAGGAGAGGTGATGTGGGCTTCCCCTCTGTATGCTGTGAATATCATTGGTTAATAAAGGAATTGCTTTGGCCTATAGTAGAGCTATAGGGGAACAGAGCTAGGTGAGGAAAACTAAATGGAATGCTGGGAGAAAGGGGCAGAGTTAGAGTGAGGCCATGTCACCCCACCAGAGATGGACACCAGAACTTTAGCCACATGTTGATAAACAGATTAATAGAAATGGGTTAAATTAATAAGTAAGGATAAGTCAATAAGAAGCTAGAGATAATGGGCCAAGCAGTGATTTAAATAATATGGTCTCTGTGTGTTTATTTTGTGTCTAAATGGATGAGAACAAACCAGTGGCTTACTCCTCCAACAAGGCCTGGGATTAAAGGCATGTACCACCATCATTAAAGGCATGCACTGCCCAGTTTCTATGGCAACTAGTGTGACTTCTGTGATTAAAGGTGTATGTCATTATGGCTACTGAGATTAAAGGTGTGTATCATTGTGGCTACTGGGATTAAAGGTGTGTGTTACCATAATCTGGTCTGTAGGGCTAACCAGTGGGAATATTTCACTCTCAGATCTTTAGGCAGTCTTTATTTATTAAAATACATTTAAAAAGCCAACATCAAACTACATGTAGATAAACTCAAAATAATCCCACTGAAAACAGGAACAAGACAGGTTGTCAACTCTCTCCATATCTATTAAATATAGTACTTGAGGTTATAGTTAGAAGGGAGTGGAGAAAGATATATAACTCAATGAAAACAATTTTAAAAATAAAGAGATAGCAAGTAACACGTCTAACAAAAAAAAAATCTACATGTTGTGATTTGGGAACTGGTTTGTGGCCCAAAAGAAAGAATGATACATTCCACCAGTTACTTTGTCTCAAATGAATTGTTTCACTTTTGTTATTATTAATGTACATATATTTATATGTCTCTGCACTTATATAAAGATGAGCTGCTGAGTCCAAAAAAATTAATGATTGATGCTGGGTAGTGGTGGTGCATGCCTTTAATCCCAGCACTCAGGAGGCAGAGGTAGACAAATCTCTGGTTTTGAGATTAGCCTGGTCTACAGAGAGAGCTCCAGAATGGCCATGGCTACCCAAAGAAATCTTGCCTGGAATAAACAAACAAATAAGCAAGCAAACAAACAGATGAATGAATGCCTAAATAAATGATTATTGGAGAGAGATCAGCTCACTGTGGGCAGTGTCACCCCTGGAAAAGTGGTCCTGGGTATTAAACAAAGCAAAATTAGCAAGTTGTGAGAAGCAAACCAGTAAGCAGCACTCCTCCATGGCCTCAGCATCAGCTCCTGCTTCCAGGTTCTTACCCAGTTTCAGGTCATGCCTTGGCTTCCCGTAATGGACTGTGATTCAGAACATTTGAAACAAATAAACCTTTTTTATATTTTTTAATAAAACAAACTATCTATAGGGGGATATGGTACAGTAGTGGTATTGGAATATCCTGAATTATCGGGAAGCCAGGATATACTTAGAGCCTCAATAGGACAGCTCTAGAGGCTGGAGCTGCAATGGACAGCTCAGCCCTGGAAAGGAAAGGCGTTCTGACTATCAGGAAGCCAGGCTATCTGAAGCTGTGTGCCTCCCTGCTGGATAAAGGGATCCTGTTCCTCTCCTGGAGAGCCACTAAAGGTGAGTTCTGCTCTGCTCCCTTATGGGTGCATCCTAGATGAGTTGTCTGTTTCTTCTCCAGCCCAAGATGTTTCTCCTGTTAACACTCTGCTAAGGGAAGTCCCCTGCAGAAATGCAGCAATTTCCTCTGGTGGCAGAAAATTGTTAACTTTCCTCAGCAGGCCTTGCTCAGCCTCCTTAAGGAGCATCCTAGCAAGGTTCTTCTTAAGCAACATCCTAGGAAGGTTGATTCCTAATTTTCTGAGAAATCGCCACAGTGACATCCAAAGAAGCTGTACCAGCTTGCATTCCCACCAGCAATGCAGACACAGTTGCTAGAGGCCACTAAACTGGAACTGACTGAAAGGCTTCTTTCTGAGGACTAGTGTTCATGATACCAGAAGGTACCATGCAAGTTTTCAAAAGATGGAAGCAACCAACAGTTCTGCATAGTTATGATGCCTATGAACTACAAGGAAAATCATGGTACAACAGTCCTAAGAGTGCAGTAGTAGCACATATACCTTGTTGTTAACCAACCATTAGGCTTAAAACTTTCTCAACAAGAGGGAAATAATGTCTGGTACTGGAAATCTAGCCAACTAGCTGGGGCTAGTGAAGTCATGTATCTTGGAGAAGAACCTATAACTACCACTTTACCAACATAATTTCTAAGTACATGTCAGATATTTGTCCATATACCCACAGATAAGTGTAGCCCTCGATCCTCACCAAGGCAACTTTTTTTTTTCTTCAGAGATCATTAAAAGAAAATAATAATGACTTAAAATGCAGAGTTGTGGTGACCAGTTCCAAAAGATAAATCTGCAATACAAATCTTGAACCCAAGTTTCAGGGATCACAGAGGAAGATTGGGAAAAATGATAGTGACAGTCAGAGGAATAGGGACCTTGTTGTGAGATTGTATTTCCTAGGAATATCACAGTCTACACACATGAGGTCTCACCAACACAACAGCCTAAACATGAGTTGAACATGGATAACAGTTGTAGAATATAATCATACTAACATGAATGGGGTAAAGCCAGGAGGTCTCAACTCTACAGAAAAAAAAAAACAAAAATTAAATACAATTAAAAACAATTGAGCAACACCAAGAGTGGGAAAGATAATCTTCCCCAGAGTAGTGTGCAGCGATTACATATTTAATACTAAATAGCAGGGTCCTGAGGTAGGTTGATTGTTGGGATTTTAATGGGGATTGGCATTGATTTTTGTACATGGATACAAAGTTATATCGAATATTGTATGCATGAATATGCTCCTACCTCTGTTTAAAACATTCTTGATGTGTTGTTATACA